>JARFNW010147485.1:4721-29866 GCA_031763155.1 Dirona albolineata | reverse complement strand
CCCCCCCCCCCCCCCCCCCCCCCCCCCCCCCCCCCCCCCCCCCCCCCCCCCACGACGAGATGTGAGGGTCACGGTAGTATGGAGCTTGTTTCAGCCTACTGAGGGTCACATACATAGCACTGTGATCAAAGAGGAGAGAAGAAATGTGAGTAATGAATGAAGGTAAGTTTTGTATGATTTCAATCGCAATAACAAGATAAAAGTCAATTATTTTCTCTATAAAAATTGTGCTTTTCTTTTTTGTGATAAAGTAAAAACTCAAAACTTAGATTTGATTAAGGTGATGACTGCTAGAAGAGCCACGAATGAAAGAATGCAAGGTTAGTGATACAGATTTAGTATTCATTCAGATGAAGGAATGATGTTTGAAACCAGCGACTACAGGCATTTCTGAACGAGGTAGATTATGTTATCCTTTGGTGTTACTGATCAGTTTGTCTTTAAAAGCACTGAATTTTTCAGTGGGGGCTTCACAAGCTGCTTCTTTTTTTTTAAACTTTATTTTGTGCAGGTTGGAAAGATTCCTAGTGGTCAAAATATTTCTCCTTTGATGCCCATAGTTTGTTTTACATTATCAGTCCATCAAGGAAGCCAGGACTGTTATGTGTTATCATTACTTGGCCTTTTGTCTTTTATTTTTTTAGGATCTATTATTGTTTTCATTGTGGACCTGTCCGTTGTGTTACGCAGGATTATGATTTCCAGCTCTCCTGGTTAAATAATCTTTACAGATGATTCACTGATTGGAGGCCACTTCTGATAGGGTCTCCTCTCTCTCTCTCATTCTTCTAATTCATGCTGTCTTCTTTAATTTCTATATGTGTGTTAATGTGCTTCTCCTCAAACAAGTATTTGGGGTCAGCAGGTTGCCATTCCATTTTTGTTTTGATTATTTTGGTTCTTCCTGAGGATTAAATTGTAAAGCTGTGGAAAATTCTGTTCCATTTTTCGAAGGTTTCAATAATAAATGATTGTCTATATTATGTGAAACAGTCTGGTACAAACATTTTTGATGAAAGGATGAAATGAAGAATTATTATTATTATACTATATTATTATTATTAGACTACTGGTATATCAGAGTTTCTGTGGTGGAATAGATAATGGATTCTGAAAATGATGAGGATAAAAACATGGATTAACACGGCTCACTTTCACACCCTGTAGGTTTTGTATGACCTCATGTCTCGAACATGCTTAGGATTATCACCATCATCATCATAATAATAATAATGCGTCATTTATATAGCACAAAAATCTGTCAAAAATGCGCATTGCTCAAAGCATTACTCATAACACAGAGAACATTAAATCACACCATCACTGTCAATAAATTTGTGAAAATAAGTAAATAATGTCAGACCTACACAGTGTTTATCTCATGTCCTTTTGTGTGTCACTGTCACTGTCACTTCTGATCCATATTTATAAGGTGATCTTACTCCTACACTTGCGTCATAGTCACACACACACAAAATTCAAACATAATTACATACATATAAGTACAAAGACAAAAGTTGATAACAAGATGCAGAAAGCTACCCCAATTCCCATCATTATCACTGAGTGGATAATTGGTTGTTTTCAGGATTTCGTTCATGTGTTTTGCCATGGTCGTAACACTCGGCAACCTCATGACGTATTATTTTGACTATCGCATCCTGATCCTGGAGAATTTTGAGATGAGCGTGGATTATTACATAGGCCTCTTCCTGCAGACATTTTGCTTGAGCATATCCTCCTTTGTTAGCATTAGCGCCGTGAGTGAATATGTTACCTTTTTTTCTGCTGTTTTGTGGTTTGTGATTTTGTGATTTTGGCTTTCTCAATATACTCTGACGAAAGCTGTTAACTATCTAGGATAGTATGGTACTTTTTCTTTTTTCTTATTAGTTAATTGGTAACATTCTGAAATAATTATTGGTACCGGTAATTACTTTTGTCAACATTTTTTATGGAAGAGCAAGTACAAACAAAGACATTGTCAGTTTGTATGTTTCAAGTGTCTACCAACAACTTTTGAAAATTATCATTTGGCTCCAATTTGAAAGAGGGAATACCTCATTGAACATCATATTGGAAGCTGTAGTTATTAAAATACAACTCCCAACTGCAATTTTTCAGTGTCAATTTTCAAACTTCTAAGATTTTTTTTTCTTCTGTTTTGCACAAATGGTGATATGCTATGTAATTATTTATCTCAATTGCAAAGTAATTCGAAAAAAGTACCATACTACCTTTGTCTGACTTGGAGAAAAATATTATATTTTGATCTTTCATGTGTACAACTTATATGCAAATACCAAAATCTTTATTCCAAATAAAAGTCATTTTGTTACCCACAGCCCAATCCACATATATTTTTTATATGTGAATATGATGGCATACATCTTGACCGTCTCCTTTTGATTTCTGATTAAGGAGAGTGGTAACATGAAATATGTAATAACATACATAGTCTCTTACAGAGAGATAAGGCAGACAAGGTTTATTGGCACAATCGCATGGGTTGATCCCCTGCGCTGCTTGCCTTACAAATCTTAATCCATAGAATTTCCAGTTCTGTATCGGGCCATGTGTACTGGCCGGTCACTGACTTGCACATGTATGAATAGATTGTATCTGAGTCTGCAGATTAATACCTTCTGCCTTGTATACTGTGCTCAGTTAGACACACCTGGTCTGTACTCTGTAAAATTATGATACTACAGGGAACCAAGAACAAACAAACTCATACAGAAATGTATGAGATTAATTATGAAAATATGCTTGAGAGAAAAGGAGATTAAAATATTCAAGTTTTTTGTATATTTTAATCCTGTGTGATGAATTTTGCACCCAGGTCACAAATTTAACCTGTCTTCATTTTATAACAGTACCTATAACATTCCACCGATGGTTGTTTGCCATTCTAATATACCTACCATCACACACCAAACCACAACTACCCCTAAGGCATGTCATACCTGCCAAACTGAATTGCCTTAATCACTGATGAAGATGGGGCCTTTTTAACTCTTAGTTTATGTACTCTTCTTAAACATTTCCTACTAAAAACCAATGTAGTTGGTATTTTATTTTTTGTTCTGAGTTGGGAACAATTGTCCACCACTCACACGATGAAGAAATTCAATCTAAACTTTCTTTCATCAGTAGTATTTCATTTCCACACGAGGCTGTCTTCTCTACTCCATATTTTTTGTTTAGCATATATGGAACTCCCCCTTTTAGTTTTAATCTATTGGGATAATGATTTATTGTAATCTGTTTTGATCTTTATGGTTTGTGATCTTGGAATCGCCACTACCCAGTCTTCATTACTAAACAACCTTTCTCGTTTTGTTTGATTTCTTCTTCTTTCGCATTTGTATTCTGGTTTGTTTTCCTAACAGTTTTTCATTATCTTTTCTCTTGTCCGTGTCAATATCGCGTGGTATGAAGAGAGAGAAAAAAAGAAAGTCACCTTCAATTTGTCTTAAATCTATACATACAATACCTATCTTGACTTCAAATTCAAATGCAGACAGATTTTATATGAAGACCTTAGCGGTAAGTATATTGATCTCTCCTTTGGGTTAGAAAGGGGACATAAGTACCATTTTCATATTTTGGAAGTGTAGTAAAAGAGGCTGCAATTATTTTTATTTTTTTTAACGAGCTGTATGTGTTATTAGTAAAAATTTACTAAGGTTTGAGAATTATCAGACGATGCAATATTTCCTGTTGAGTATTTTATTTAAATCCAATGGGCCCCTATGTTGAAGGTAGGTTAATCTAATGAAAGCTGATCTGTGACTGGACATAGTTTGATTGGGAAGCATAACAACAGTTTTGTTTGACAGATTATGTGAATGAATAATATTTGTGGTTATATATTTATGGTTGGTTTGTATTTTCACTCTGGTTAGCAGATTATAGTCCAAATATTTCTATTGCAACATGCACAAGAAGATGGAAGAAAATTATATTTGATAAAAAGTAAGTTCTACAGAATTCTTGCAGTTGGTGCTTTGTTATCCAAATTTCCATAGCATGGATAGGTTGCTGGTCTATCACAGATTACTTCCACAGCTATGAGCTGGTATCTATTTCTACATCTGTGTTGAGTGATGCTATTTTTGAGTAAAGGTTTAAAAGCTGAGGGTATATTGTCATGACAGACAGAAAGTAGTTAGTTATTACTCAACGTCAAGTGGAAGATAATTGAATTGTAATGGAGGCTTTTGATTTGAAAGACATAAATTAAATGGGTCGTATTTGAGAAGGGTTATATTATATTGTTTTATTCAGATTTTTAATTTCATCACTTGACGTAGACATTTTTAAAAGGATAATACCTCATACGCAATCGATATAACATACTTTAGTGTGCAGTAAAATTTGATATAGAAAGAGATTTGGACTTGGATTGTTTGTTAAAAAATGACTTACTATTTATCACCATCACTCCTTTTCAAGGGGAAATGATAAGATATAAATGATTTTAGATAAAGAACCATGACCACTATTATGTCACATTCTAGTTTATATAAACATACAATCGTGACAGACATTTAGGATGAAGAATTCTACCTGAGCATTATGATAAACAGTGGAATTTATGTCAAATGATAAATTGAATCTTTTTATTGCATTTATGAAAGGAAATATATTTTTGAACCCTTTGATTTACGACTTATTTCATCTCCCTTTCTCTGTCCACAGATGGCTCATGCTGCTCGTAACATAACCACCAATGAACGCATTAATTATAAGCGGTACAATTATTTGAAGGATGGCAAAGGTTCATTCTACAATCCGTTTGACCGCGGCATCAAAATGAACCTGATGGAGTTTTTCCACATTCAGCCAAGTCCCAGAGAAGACGAGGTTCGACTGTTGGGTGTCCATGTGGTTTGATTGATATGAGGTGGTGTGTATGGAAGGGCGTGTTCATTGGTGAATATGCTAATATGGGAAAGAGTGTGAAGATTGTTTGAGTATGTTGTTAACATGCACATGAACACGTGTGAAGGTAGTATTAGGTATTCAGGCTATACTTTTGGCAATTGCATAAAGAAGAATTGAGAGCCGTTTCCCTCGTGATAGATGACAAATGCGATTGCTTGAGTGATGAGTGGTGTGAAGGCTGTGTCAAGTATGTATGCATTATGCTGTAGGTACTGTTACTGGAAAGTCAACTGAATCAGGCAGCTTGAATTTTGCATAATTTTTCTGAAACAAATGCAATTTGTATTTGCATTTAACTCAAAATGGATATTGCAAGCAATCAGAACCAAGATTTGTATTAATGTGTATATTTTTGTAGTTGTTTGAAATGATGAAGGGTGAAACTAACAGCTGACATTTAGACGTGTGTACCAGTGTACATTTTTCTTCCCATGTCATGAAACCCATTGCATTTTGTATTTTTGTATTTCCCCCTCCTTCATTAGCCCTGGCTGTGAAAAGTGTCAACACATAAAACCACTATTTTAATAAACAAGAAATGAGTTTCTGTGTACATAGAAAGTTTCTATGGTTTTGGTTTTTTTATTATCTAAGCAAGCACTTATTTTAATCATATGTAATACATGTCTTGCAAGCTGATGTAAAGAAACGCCAATGTAATCATCAAATCACCAACCACTTGCACATTATGAAGTCCTGATAAATGCTAGGGATATTTTTTTGAAAGTAGAGAGATAGATCTTTTGAAACAATATCATTTTAACCAATGTTCCCCTCTCGGTTGGAATATCGCAAACTCATAAAGCTTAAACGTCAGATTGATAGCTGGACAAATGCCACATTTTTAAATTTGGAAAGGGTAAGTAGACTCAGATGGCAATAGTTGACGATCAGTGACAGTGTAGCATTATTCATTTTGTGCATAGTCCATTGTATTAGAAGATTGTGCCATTGTTATTGTTGATCCAAACTTGCTTGGCAAAATAGTTTGAATTCCTTGACCTCTGAGCAAACTTTTATGATTTGAATGTTCACCTTACATTTTTCAGCATTTTGTCATTTGTTCAGGCATATTCTACTTAGTGAGAAATTTAAGAACAGCTCACATAGAATGCTGAGTCATCATGATAAGAATTATATTTTGTATGCTAAATTTATAATATTCTATGCTATCCTGGCATTTGAATTATTTATGGATGAGATGATTGTCTATATATATAATATATATAAATGGTCAAAATGATACTAACATTTTATGTGAAAAAACCCCATGAATATATAATAATATGTAGTCAATGTGTGTTAATTTTAGTTTTGATTTTAATGTGCAAGCAATTTACATTGTTTATATTTCAGTATGTAATTAGATCTGAAGGGTCTTGTTTTTAAGATACCTTTGAAAACAATACCACTATCGCTTGTGGGCAGGGATAGGCAAACCAAGGCATATTTTTTTATGAGGCCTGTAAGAGGTTGCCAAATAGCTGTTGACTGTATTGATCTGCATAATGTCACATCATGTACATTCATGTTAAGCCATTGTCTGTGTCTCCGTCAGATTAACGTTATGGTGTCACAGTACGTAGGTTACAAATAATACAAGGGGTAGAGTAGATAGCTTGCCATTGTGCTCAAGAATGAATATTACCCTGTGATTCTCTGCAAAGCCAATAGAGACGAGAAAGTGTTGTTAATGTTATTTATTACCTCTTTGGTCATTGATTGTCATAGTGTTAAAGTTTTATACAAAGTAAAATGCAGTGGAAATCTGGGGTATCCGGATTGCTTGTGATCAGACCAATGGCCCTTCTCTATTTATTTCATTCTTGTTATTGGAGGAATATGTTACTGTTATGACTAAAGCCAATATAAAAGTGAATGGAAGCAAGCAGCCTGCTTATAAGTCCTTTGGCTTATGATGAATGACAGATTTATTTTTCTTTCTCTTAATTTCTCAAATATATATATATAGGCCTACATATAATATTATTTCATTTTCATCATTGTTTGCCATTTTTTCTGGTCACTCTGTGGAGTGATGGAATGCAAGTTTTATTTTCTTTAATTTAGCATTTATTTATTTTCTTGCACTGTCCTTATCAGTGTAAGCCTCACAAACAATCTAAGGCTCAGGGCTGCATTTACAAAAAGGGATCGTGTCTTGACCACAGGTTGGAGGATTGTGTGAAATGATGTTTGACAATAAGATGTTTACAACTTGTCCCTTTGTAAATGTTGCCTAATTAATGCACAATCCTCACTTTTTTGTAAGGCGACTCATATATTTATTTTTTTATTCTCATAATTTATCATAATCAAGTCTTACTGATTTTGTGTTTTTGAGTTTTGTTATTTTAATTTTATTATTTTTCTATAATTTGCATTCTATACATATAGCCTACATGTAAATATTTTTGAGCGCATTAACTTTTTTTAATACTTTTTAGATATAATTTTATTCAAATTCTGTATTCTGTCTTTTTGTAATATTATGCCTAATTAATGTGCCCCCCTTTCCCAACATGTGCTTGTCACGACCCCTACCCTCATTTTCATGTATGCCGGGAGGGGTGGGGGGGTGGGGGCAAATTAGAAAATATGGAACCTTGGTTTTAATTGGCACAAATTTAGATAAACGATGCAATGCGAGTCTTCTCACATGAATTTGGCCGCGAACATAATATAATAATAATCAAAGCAGTGATGAATGTGAAAAAGTGATTGTAATGTGATATACAGTCAAACTTGTCCATGTCGGAATCGCAGGGTAGACATTAACAAATATCCTATTGGATAGGTTTTGACTACGTGTACATGAAAGAAAAAATCTGTTTATCATATTTGTAGGGATTCTGAGGAATTCTGTTCTGGTCTGGTTTCCATAATGGCAGGTTTGACTGTTTGGATGTATCCATCTTGAATGAGAATTTGATACTATCAGTAACTTTGTGTGATCTTTCCTTGTGTGAATTAGTCGTCGAAATAACGTACTGACGTAAGCGCCAATTTACACGAGAACGATTTAAAGTATTTGACAAAGTTTGAAATCCTATTGTGACATTACTATTTGAAGTATCGTGTTCATTTTTTAACAGAAGATAAATACTGATTGGTAAATTATGTTGATATTGTCATAAAATGGTTAGATGGTCGATTTACTGAGAAAATTGTCGTTTTGGTCAATTACGCTAGTAGGTGATTTCAAACATTTTCAGCGATGTTGTGACTTACGCTAATAAATGTCGGTTACGCTAGTTTGTGGTATCCACATTTTCAGACTACAAAGATTACCGTGTCACTTGCGCTTTTAATGCACTGTCTTCAGACAATCATAATTTTCAAGGATTCACACAGTGAGATCAAAGGGTCTCGAGTTCGAATCCCACCTCCATCACTTTGGGGATATGATATGCCTTTAGGAAAGATATATTACACATTCTCCCGCATCCTATTGGATACGGACGTTAAGCTTCAGAGGTCCCGTGTTCACCATGTGTGTTCACGTTAAAGCCCATGAGTATCGTGTCCGTATCCAAAATCCAAAAAGAAAAATTGTACTAGACGTAATTGGCAAATTGTGACGTCCATCTATGTAGTGATTGTTTTATCGTGACCTGTGGACTCAAGTCAGTGTTCCAGTGTAAAGGGCATAGAGCATGATATTGATCATGGATATGTGCTAGATATATAAATTTCTACTTTAGCTTTTTCCATCTCTGCATCAGCTAGATGGGGGTGGGTTGGGGTCTGTTTCTTGCTCTTTTTTGGGTGCATTTTCTTATTACCTTGTTTAAGTTATAACAAAGAAATGGTGTTTTATATCCAACTGTAGTAGAAAATGCATCCCAAAATGGACAGGAAACATTTCTCCAACCTCTGATCTTAGTAATCCCGATCTACAGCAATTATATATCTAACAACACTGGAATGAACCAGAATTGAACATTTTAATAATTTCTAAAAAAATCAAACCAATAAGTGCTAATGATTAAATATGAATGATATGCAAAGGAAATCCAATATGACACGCAATGCTATGTTATTGGTGTGGCAATATAGTAGTATTATAACACTTTCACACCACATACTAGCGTAAGGTCCCTTACGTTAGTATGTGATTTCATTCTATCTTTGAAATGTCGCTTACGCTACTAGTATCTCGAAAACTTATAAAGCTATAGATACGCCGATTTATGAACTTATGGAGAATGATGCGGGCAATTCAGTGGTATAAATATCTCAATTTCGTAAAAATGGCGCTTACGCTAGTACGTGATTTCGACGACGATTTGTGTTATTTAAATGTAATCCTCGTCATCCTATTCATGTACTCTGATTGTGTGTTACATACAATCTTCCATTTTCAATTCATGTACATAATGGTGATCACAATATTGTTTGCCATGAATGAAAAATTAAAACACTTTTTAGACATGCGAATATTGACTTTTCGTTTGGTTATTTTGTCTCTTTGAACAAAATAATATACCAACTATAACCGTTTTATTTTAACACTAAAAGGTACAGTAGGTATTGATAAAGAAAGAAAGAATAAAATTACGTTTTGAATCCTTTTTTTTTTTTTACAGATGTTTATGTGTAGCAAAATGATGATGATGATAGGCGGCATTGGTTGCCAGATGATTAGTCTTCTGGCCTCGAGAGAGTCCTGCAATCCCCACAAGTACAGGCTTACAGACTTTACATGATTTATCTCCCAGCATGCTTTGTCATTCAATCTCCTCTGTCAACGCCATGGGGAGCTTACAGAATAGCAGCCTGATATGCGCATCATTTACACACTGACAATATCTCTCTGTCTGTCTATAGCTGGGTACTCAAACACACCTGGGTTGAATGGGGAAAAATGTGTAAAGAGTCTTTCCTAAGGACTCAATATCTGTCGGTAGCACCAGCTAGGATTCAAACCCATGAACTCGCGCTTTCGTCAAGGCCAGCAGGCTAATCACTCAGCCCCAACACCACAAAAGTCAATAATCCCTGACTGCAGAATTTGATTTAATATTGATATATGGTCACAGTCACAGTTTGCTGTGAACATTCCCGGATCTTGCCCTATGGTATTTTCAAAGATTACCCCCATTCTCCATCTTGTGGAGAGTCATTTCCAGAATCCTGTTCCTTACGTTGTATGGAATATGATTTAATCAGGGACTCTGACAGGAGTTGCCCCTCAAATTACTAATATTATCATTATCTGCTTGTATTTCAACCTGCCCCATGACATTATCCTCCAAGTTTATTTGGTTCAGCATGAGAGGGCTCTCACGATTTATTGTTTGCCGAAGAATGCAATTAGGTCTACTGTCATTAACAAAATGCTCATGATACAAAAAATACAAACATGAATGGCATGCAGTCAACGCTTGATCAGATAATTGATAATGACAACAAAGGCGTCGGTGGCCGAGTGGTTATGCTACTGGTCTCGAGATCATGATATTCTAGTTTGAATCCAGGCGGAAGCTACCAATATTGAGTCCTTGGGAAATACTTTTTTACTCAATCGACTCAGGTGTGAATGAGTAGCTACTAGTGCTAGGCATTGGCTCAAAATCCATAGCAAGAATGCTTGCTGCAGTTGCATGCCTGGACCTTTCCCTTCCCATGGTCTGGTTCTCGATTTGCTTGCATGCCGCTCGTTTTTCTGCAATCTCCTCGATAGAGTACACTGGAATGACTGGTCGTTTCCAAGTCAAAGCGGACTCATTTACAGATTTTTGTTGAGTCTTTGCTTTGCTTGATTGGAAATATGGAAAGCCATGCCTCAGAAGGTATCGCCTTCCCAACCGAGAATAGATTGGAAATCTTCTTGGCACTCAATGGCACTGGCCTCTCTCTTGTCGCCTTCTCCAGTCATTTCAAAGACTGGTGCTGCCGCAATCTTGTTCCCTCTCCTTTTCATTTTCAGGGATCGAAACATGGTGCTCGATTTGGTTTCAGTTTCAAGTTTCACGCTGTGAAGTGGTAGTTTTGAATTTCGTTCGGTTAAGTTGTTGCTGTGTAAAAATCGCTGTGGCACTGGCAGTGGCATACTCTGGGTAACACGAAAGAGTTTTTGGGCCCAATGTTGTCTGTAGTGCAATGCGCGGACGTCTCATATTGCTGCTGTGGAGCTACGTGTAGACGTCACAGTCACAGAATATGCGCACAAAACGCGCTGACGCCTGAAACTGTGAAAAGATTGTGTGAACTGAAATAATGGCGTTGATTTGACAGCAGTGTCCGCTTAAAACGCAGAACCCTTGGTTCTGGGGTTACCAGCGCCAGTACTCTCAGACCGTGCATAAACTGTTAGCACAGTTTGGTACAATCATTTTGCATTGATGATACTCAGAAGTGAGAAGGAGCGGAAGTGGTGGTTTTGAGAGCTACGTGTGTCGAAAAAGCTGGACGATATGAGAAAGAAATGCGAATAGGCGAATATAACTGACTGAAGTTTTTGTGTGTGACTATCACGATCTTCGGCTGCGCCTCAAGTCAATCCAAGGTGTTCTGTCATTGCATATCCAGAATATAGGAAGGGAATTTCAACCACAAACGCCTTTTCCTCTCTATCTCTTTCAATGTCATACTTACGACACGATAATGTCTTTTCATATGGAATAAATACGCATTTATCTGTTTTATATCGAAAAAACTGAATTATTTTGAAATGTTGATTCAGTAGAGCGTCAAACTAAATCGCGTTTTTCTCGAAAGCACGTTTCCAGCTAAAAGGCGTTTTATCATTGCACGTCAATATACCTATGGTGTTGAAAACTGGAAAAAAAACCAAAACAAAACAAAACACACACACACACACACACACACACACACACACACACACACACACAAACAAACAAACAAACAAACAAACCAAAAGCCGACCTCCCCCCCCCCCAAAAAAAACCCAACCCCAAACAAACAAAAACAAACAAACAAACAAACAAAAAACAACAACCAAAAAACAAAACAAAAACGAAAAAACCCCAAAAACAAAAACAAAACAAAACAAACCCATCAAACAAAAACAACATCAAGCAAAACCGAAATAACAAATGGTGAAAAAATATAAATAACAATTAACAAATCCAAAACTTCCTTGCACTATGAAGGCAAGCCGAGCGGTTTTATCTCTATCTTTTGGACTAATTGTTGCCCATTTAATTATTCATTTTTCTTCCCTTATAAAAACATTCCACTCTCAGTGCCTTTCTCTCGTTCGTCGTTATCCTAATTATTGTTCCAGAGGCCTCTGTCCTCACGGTTATGTTTTAAACGTAATTATCCCTCTTCATTCCGTTGCTTGTCGAAGGCTTTTGACCGAAACGTCGCTTTTTGTGATGTTTTGGCTTTAGGGAACCACTTACGCATTCCCTTTATGTCTTTTAACACACAATTGGCTTCACCAAGTCTCGATTTATTCAGAGAGAAAAAATTGAAAAAAATAAAATTATATATTTAAGGGCAAGGAAGGCCGGAACGCCACTGGAAGAGAGTCACTGAGGCAGACCTGCGAGACCATTTCAGCAAGCGGTAGATGATGAAAGCAACTTCCCCAAAACAGGGATGATGTCGAGAATGTTTGTCGTTGGCCTAGCTCCGCCAGGAGTACAGAATAAAGGTCATTCTGTGACCAGTAGCTACTACGGACCTAAATAAGGAAATAAACTCGTCCCTCCCCCCCCCCCCCCCCCCCTCATTTTTACCCCCAACCCCATCCACGTTTTTGTTTACCAGTTTGTTGCTGAGAAAGATCCGCTGTGGTCAAGTCGCCAATGTTTTAAGTTATCATCCAAACTGAAGTTAAGCATATCCACTAGAAATATTGTCTTTCTCCCTGAAGTCCTACCAGAGACTTTAGAGAACGAACAGAACAATTCTGAGGTTATACCTGTTTTCGCTTACAATTTTGTGTTTTATGTTTTCTGTGTTTGTTATCTGACGAAGGGTAGACGCAAAACGTTCTATTTGTTGTTGTTTGTTATTGTTATACACTTGAAGCAAAAGCAGAGGCGTTAGAGTTAACTGTAAAGTCTCTGGCAATACTAGGCTATTATCTTATCTTTCTTCATTCTTTTCATGAACATTACAAAAGAACGAATCAATGAAAAAACGAAACTCTAAAGGGGGAGGGAACCGCTCGCCTCTTGGTTGTAAGAAAATACGGAAACTATGAATAAACAATAACATGGAAGTGTTAATAAGATAAGATAAAATATATTATTATCTAGACTACCGTAGATGTGCTAATTATCTTATGAAAATGTGCTGGGAAGCAATTCTCTTATAAATCTCGATTAGTGTCTGGTTTTTTTGGGTTGTCTTTTTTTCTCCTCGGCAAATTTACAGCCGCGAGTCGTCTGAGTCTGAGTCTGAGTCGAGTGGGGTTCGGGTTGGAGTTGGGCTTGGGACAGTGGATCCATCCTTGCTAAAACTAAAACAGTCTCTCCACTCCCATTATTATTATATTGTCAAAGAATTAATCAGACGCCGGGGATCGGAGCAAAGAAAGCAGTCATCATGTTGAAATTGAAGCAACAACTGCAGCAAACGCTGTTTCTTCCCAATGACATGCGTCTAATTTCAATGATTCCTGTGTCAAAAGTACCCCGAAAAACAAACTTGAGGAAAATCAGCAGTATACTATGTGCTGTGTGTAAGTATCTTGAAATCAGATAAGAAGCTAGAAGTAAAAGAGTCAATGTGTCAAATTCCAATCAGTGTCCTAATCCATCAGCCCACGACTTATTGTTTTTGTTTACATTTTATTATCATTAATCATCGCATTTTTGTGTTCGGAAGGCTTCTCTTCAAATAACGAGATGTATCGAACAAAGGATCGGCACACCGTTAAATGTAAACAAAAACAATGAAAGCAGCAGACCGTCAAATTGTGACACCGATCAGAACTCAGCATATTGACTCTAGACTTTTAATTGATAGTCTGCTGAGCAAAAAATCTAAATGAATGTTAATAGGAATGGGCACTGATGGTAAAGAGAATTAATATTAATAATTAATGATAGCAGGAAAATTTTGCAGGACCAGAGTAGCGTGAGACAATTGTAAACAAGAATAGAAAAAAGATTCCATTCTGAGTTTATTGTCTCTGACTGGCACTGCAACATTTTCATACTATTATAATTATAAATAAAAAGCCAAATCTAGAGGTATAATATATATAGCTATCTAAAATAGATTTAGATAGTCTAGTAATATTATTATTATAGTACTAGTGTCATTAAAATTAAGAGTTTTGATATTATAAAAAGATATAAAAGGTTGTGCACACATATGAGTAAAGGTTCAAATTCAATGGGTCAATTGGGCATGGTGAAGAAACCACCCCTCATCGAGGAGATTAAGACATAATAAAAATAGGAGTTTGTTTGGATCTGATGAGTCATATTTCAAATTATATGATGGATGTCTCTATTCTAACTTTAAAAAAACCAAAAACAAACTTAGATGTCTAAAATAAAATACTCTCAGGGAAAACCCATTTTAAAAGTTGAAGTTAGATATATTTTGACTGTTCTCCAACGAAAAACAACCACGA
Source organism: Dirona albolineata (assembly GCA_031763155.1). Lineage (NCBI taxonomy): Eukaryota > Metazoa > Mollusca > Gastropoda > Nudibranchia > Dironidae > Dirona > Dirona albolineata. The sequence goes on along the minus strand of JARFNW010147485.1, from coordinate 15,351 downwards.
CTGACCTCAGTGTCCAAAGTACTTAGCAAGTGTGAGTATGATGTTTAGCAATTTATAAAAATATTTTAAGTTTCACTGTTTTGTATCATGTTTTAACTCTTTAACCCTCAAAGTGTCACAAACAACTGCAGTCGTCATTCTTTAGCTCCCTGTAGTTTCCTGATTCAAATGAATCAAGTTTGTAGTAGTAACTCATGGATTACATGAACCAGAGAATGCTGCGAATACAGCATTATATTTAAATAGAATTGATATTTTATAGCATATTATTTCTTTTTATTCTGCCTCTAGTAACAACTACAGAGAATCCGGTGGTCTTTGTTTACCACTTGAAGAAGTCAGACAGGGGAGACAGTTACAAGAAAAAGAATGAATGGATGTTACGAGAACTTCGTACATTGGATGGCAAATCAACTGAAAAGGTAAATCTTTTCACGCCATCTCTACAGATAAAGCTAAGACCAAGATTGTTTTGTTTTTGACAACTTCTTTTTTTCTGACACATTTTTCTGGTAGCTACATTCAATTGGCCTAAACATAATGTTGAATTCCCATTTTTTTTTTTTTTAAACTTAAGTTATGATTGAATGGTTTTATCATAATTTTGATCAGTTACAGACTACAAAATAGTACAGACTCACTGCGGTCAGTGGAAGCTGTGTTAACCCCCTTTTCCAATCTATTATTAAAAAAACATTTTATCATAATAAAGTGTCAATTGTTGCACAATTCTTAAGTATCTAGAGTGTTATTAGAGAATTATATTTATTGGCTATGACATATCAGGTTTATCCAAAGAAAGTCATTAATCACCTTACCAGTAGGTTACTAACACAAATTGGCACAAATCATTCACAGGAACAACTAGAATATTTGTGTCTTAGTGTAGAAATGTTATCTTAAAATCTAGGACAGGAATAAAACCGTTGCCCCCAACATCTTTTCCACCCCAGGACACCTGTGAATTTGATTTGGTCTTTGAAAAGAATTACAAGTGGTCAACTGTCAGTGTTGAGGAAAAGGAGTCTTTCATATCATCAATATGGAGGGTATGTGTGTTCATGTTTGATTTGATTTCTAAATGATTTAATTTTGAACCTCATATTTTTTTTGTACTGTATCCAGCTAATATTACTTTTGTATTTTCTTCTTGCTACCCCCTCTCTTCTTTCTTCTATCATTTCTAACACAGCTTATTACAAAATTGACGTCCACGATAAGTCCAAAGATGTTTTATCAAAGAACATATATAGAAATATATATTTTTACTTTGTAGCTATAGTAGTCAGCCACCAACATAAAATTTTATGTGAAGAAAAAGACAGGAGAAAAAAGGGCTCATCAAAAAGTTAAATGGTATAAAAGAAAAGTTGTTTTTGATGGAAAAGATAAGCCCATGTGAAAAAACAAAAAAGAACTGAGTTAAAACGATGAAGATTGCATTGAAAAAGAATAATAGGATAGTAAAACTATTTTACCCACAAAGGGAAATAATTGTTTTTAAAATTCAGCATCTATGTTTATCACAGACGGTTTTCGACGTTTGTTGAACAGTGGCAACTGGTATGCAAGTGGAAACATTTAATATTTATTGTCCAAAGGTGGCAACTCAAGGGTTAAGCATTTGTCACATCATATTATGTTTTATTTCTATTTTCATGACAATCATACTTAATCTTTTTTTTTTTATCAAAGCTGAGTAACAGGTTCCTGATCCAAAAGCCAAACTTTGTCAACATTCCAGAGAGGCTTTTGGAAGGTATGTCGTATTATTATATTTTTCTTTCTTTTTTTTTTTTTTAAGCCTCAGGAAATAGATGGGGGCATCCCCTTCAAATGGTTCTTATACTCTTAAAAACGTCGTCTTTAACGTATGGTCGTATGGTCACAAAGATTGTTGCGCATTGTCAGAATTGTTTTGGGTATATTTTTCTCTTATAATTCTTATATCATCTTAAAAGACATATTGTGAGGCACTTATGTATTTCTCATTTTAAATGCTAATTCACTCTTAGTGTACTTATTTAATTCAAATAAATTGAAGGAGCTTTAAAGCAATACAAAGATAAAGATTTGTACCACTTAAATTTAAAAAAAAAACAAAATCAAACACAGGATTTGGTAAAAACTCTCAGATTTTGTGACATTGAAGCATTCCCACGCCTTTTCATCCCCCCAAAGATATCAAGGATCCACACAGCCAGGGTCAGAAGTCTCCCTCAGGCGATGACATTTCTATGGAGGGAGAAGACTACCAAGCCCTTTCTAACAAAGAAGAGTCCGACCTGGAACTCCTCATGTCGGAATGCCAGGTGGCAATCAGTAATGCTGAGGCTTTCACCGAACAGTTGGCAAAGCAATTGTCAGTTCTTGATGGGGTGAGTGTACATTTTTTTTCATTGACATTTAATCATTTCCAAGTAATAGGTTTCTGATATTGTTAGCAGCTCTTGTCTGGAACTTAAATCTTGCAAGGGAACTGAACATGCTATTTATATCGAATTATCTCGCTGTTATGCTATCATTGTATTGGTGTTAAATTCTGTGTGTTATTGATTTGTTAAGATTCGCAATATTAATGTAAATGTTGATTTGGCCCATGGCCTAAAAGTAAATAAAATCTTGAAAATCTCATTAAAGTGACTTGAGAGCACCCAGTGTAAAGATATTTTTGACTTTATCTTCAACTAGAATTATAATTTATTGCTTCGTGTCCAGCTTGATTTATTTTTTTCTTTGTTGATCATGGGACTCAGTTTCAGCATTGGTGCTCTTGTTCAGTAAATTCCTATTTTTGCATTGGAAAGGGAATAAAAGCAGCATCAATGTTTTTTTGTCTATGGTCTCATCCTCCACCTAATAACAATAATCATTCTTCTCTGTTTTCCATCCATCTTGTCCACAACTATCTGACCATCTGCACAAATTTGTCTCTTGGCCATCTCTCTGGATTTCCTCTTTGAGACTTTCAAAAACTATATTATACTTCAGTTTGCATATAAACAAATCAATTTAGGATACTATGTTTAGTGCTTGGACACCGTTCTCGTTTCCAGGCCAATATCCATTCGATAATGGGATCAGAGGACCAGGTGTTGAACTTGATGAGACTTTTGGATGATGGAATCAACGAGGCTGAAGGGATTGAGGACAAGCTGGATTCTTACGATAGAATTCTTGCTGTGAGTATGATTAGTTTATTAGCTTTCGTTTTTTATATTTTGGATGCATCTCCCTTTTTATAGGATTGCATGTGGAGCTGGCACTCATGGTAAACAGGTGAACAATATGTGAAGAGGGAGCGGGCACTGACGGTCTAGTGGACAGAATGATAGTGGGATGATGTAACCGTGCCAGTGAGGGAAAATAACAGATTAGCTCAGAGGTAGTGGGCTGGTTTTACTGTTCACAGCGAGGCGGTGTTGCTGTGGCAGGCATGGGTTCAATTCCCCCGGTCGACGAAAATACTTTTTAAATTTTCTGTTCTTGTCTCTCACTGGCACTGTTACATTATCCCACTTTCATTCTGTTCAGTTGAAAAATAAAAGGAAAGTAATACAGTGCCATGCAACATGCGAGATGATTGTTGATGGTTGGAATCGAACTGTCAATCTTTGAGCAAATCCACTGTCTCGTCATCTCTTTATTACTGACAGGTTGCACAGAATATGATGATAAATGATAAATATATATATAACGCTTATCCACGATCGACACCATGCTCTAAGTACTTTACAGTAGCACATTTGCCCCGGGAAAGCAAGGGGACACTCAAACACTTAATACGCCACATGCTGCCTGTTAGGTGCGAATACAATTTTTGGGAAAGGACAAACGCTACTTTCAACCGAGGAGATATGTGGAGAATTTAGTCTTAATTAGCCGTAGTATGTGCCACTCAGAAAGTCTGACCCAGTAGACTGATCACCCAGTCATCCAAAAAGTTTCTAGGTCTCTGTTCACCCATGCAATACTGTTGGAATTCATGCCTTTGGATTGATTTATGGATATTTTTTCAGAAATTGTAGATAAGATGATAATAATATATAATATGTTTTCGTTTTCACAGAATGTGAAGGAGCAGATGGAAGTAATGAGAGAGAAAGATACTCTGATGACTGTGAAAAATACCAACCATCAACATTTGTTGGAAGATTTGAAGAGCCTGGTTGTGAGTTAAACTATTATATGTGTATGTGTTGGTGTGTGAGTGTGTGTGTGAGCTTGTGTGCGTGTGAGTGCGTAATCCAGTTTTTTTCATTCAACATCAGATTAGTGAAGCCTTGCATACAGAGTGTTTTTGCTTAACGCTTGTATTATTTCTTAATAATAATGATAATAATAATAATGATGACGATGACGACTACGACGACGATATTTTATTTTCATCCCATTAGGGAAATTATTTTTTCTTAGTTGTCCCTCTCTAATTTGGAACCAAAATGGTCACTTTTTCTGTTGCCATTTTGTTTGAGGGACTTTTATAAAAAAAATAAAAAAAATGTGCAGTGTGCCTCTTTTTGAAATGATTAATTAATAATCAATCCCTCAGAATCAATTGGACCTCGACCGCAAACACATAATAGCATTGGAGGGTGGAGACCTGGCCTCGACCACAGGGATTGCGGAGTGTACTGCTGCCGCCCAGGCCCTACACCGATGTATGAATGCTGACATCCATCCATGTATGTAACCCATTAAGTCTCACTGTTTTTATGCTGTTGGATACAATTTATTTCTTCACTCTGCTTCACTTTGCTCATTTGATAAAATAATAATAATGATAATAATAATAATAATAGTAATAATAATAATAATAATAATAATAATAATAATAATGATGATGATGATGATGATGATGATGATGATGATGATGATGATGATGATAATAATAATAATGATAACACATAGCATTTATACAGCGCATAATCGTGACCAGGTTATGCTCTATGCGCTTCACAATCAAAATATGTACTTTAAATGATTTTCTTTTTCTTTTGTCCACAGCATTACAAAGAATGGGAGCTGTAGAGGAACAGCAAAAAACTTTCAAAAAGTTATCAACTAATTTCTCGAAGCTGCTGGCTTATCATCTGAACAACCTTTTCATCCGCCAGGTAATTAAACCCGAATGCTTTAACATTGTTACCCCATGGAATAAATCTGCTGATCTAAGAGACAATCAGTTGACGGTTTTATTTGAGTAGACCTGCGGTGCCCTGCAGACTTTGTGAAGACAGTTAACACAACAATCTGAACTGACTGAAAGTGAAAGGAAGAAAAATTGTAAAGATTTTATAGTTAAATGCTCTGTTTAAGCCAAAAGGTCTTATCAAAGGCAGCACCTCTAGTTTAAAATCCATCTACTTCCATTTTATTTTATTTTTCAATAGTGGTAAGACTGCCAGCCTCGAGATCTTGAGACTCTGGGGATAAATTCTATAATATAGTGTGTGAGCCTGTTCTTGTACAGCGATACAGACTACAAACCCCATCTTTATCTTTGTTACAAAGGCAATGCCTCCCCTTTCATCTACAGTCATTTAAAATATAAATTCAAAGATCCCTATAGCCTTCCTATCCAGGCTGAAAAGAAAGACAAGTTGAAATTTTTATTATTATAATATAATCAATCACTCTCATTAATTGTTATTTTGATCTAATGGCATAATCTTTAAACAGTGTATTTTCAATTGTCTTACAATTACAATGTAATAAATAAGGTTTGAATATTAGTGGTAGTTTACAACATTGAGTGCATTTTCAATTGTATCTTAAAATTTAAATAACGAAGGTTCAAATATTGGTAGTTTACAGTATTTAATGACAAAACTGCTACTTGTCTTTTTGTGAGAAAAGCACATCTCTGCCTTTGAAAAGGTCATCCAGTTTGTGTGATTGATGGGGTGGACGTCAAGGCCACTGAAAAGAGTTAATTGACGGCATCTGATTTAAAACTGAACAGTACATCAATCTGTAACAAATGTTAGACACCAGTACGCTGATGTTGATGTCCTATATTAGTCATCTATTCAGTTTCTAGCTCTGACGTCAGCAGTACTCAAGAGTTAAGGCATGTGCATGATTTTGCATGTTGATGCTGTGTGTACCCTTCTAGGTTGAACATGAAGCTGATCACCGACGTGCAATTATATGTTTCTCCAATAAATTTTATGTAAAAGAAGAACAATGCTATTTGCCTCTTACATTTTAATACAGTGACAACTGTGTCTGTCCTTGTTTTGTTTTTGTGTTTTGTTTTGTTTTTTTAATTAATTGTTACTCTGAAAATGCTGTGGTCTTTTATTTTAGGTGTAGTAATGTTTGTCCATGCTTGGTTTAATTTGAAGTTTTAAATTGATTGATATAGGACGTAAGTTAGAGCTTTACAATGTGAATTATATTTTATTAATGACTACTGAAAAGCATGAATTTCTTGGTATGAATTTTAAGTCCTTCCAACTCATCCATGTAAGTACTAATTGCTCGATATGCTCACATTTCGGTTGACAAGGACATTGAAGGCTTTTGCGCTTTTTGTTATTATTTAGAATTTCATTGTACAATGTTCACATTTACACTTAACTTGATGGAAATTGAATTCATGATCATAGTTATGTATGGAAATTGTTTGTGACCAAACATTTATGAAAAAATAATTGATTGTTATCGAAGAAAGGATTAAAGGCAGGTTTTAGTCAGTATAAATGTTAAAACTGAACATACCTACAAGGCGTGATTTCTATATGTAAAGAATTTGTCCTTTTCTCAGTTGTCTTAAATCTCAAGTGTTTGCATTGTGGTTGAAAACTATCCACCCTAACTATGGAGCGCACACAAACAGTTGAAAACCGTTTGCTTGGGTTTTCCATTTCCCAGAGATCGGTCTATTGTGAGTAAAAAAGTACCGTGACAAATAACTTTCCAATGGTGAAGAAGGAATCTCATATTTTTTGTCATACTTCCCGAATAGCAAGGTGAAGTTGTTGGGGAAAATCTTCTAACGATCTTGTCCTATTGTCAGGCGTTATTCGTCTGGTTCCAAATCACATGCCTGAAATAGACGACCACCCATATTATATTTCATAGATTGAATATATTATATAATGCTATAAATCTGATTTATGTTTATTCGTTATTGAATCAATTTTGTTTCATAGATTGGATACCTAATATAGTACTACAAATTATGTCATTTCTATTTTATTCTTTTTGAAAACGTATAATCTGCATTTACCAATGCTTTGATGATAATCTGTAGACAAAAGTGCTTTCAATGTGGGGGTTAGGAAAACGTTGAGATAGAAGGTGGTTCAGAAAGAAAAACACAAACAAAGACCTCTGTGAAGAGTTTTTCACCCTTGTCTTTTTTCTCTTGTTGTTATTATTATTGTTCTCTCTCAACTCCTTTATCTTCTTTTTCTTTTTTGTTAAGAACCAAATTAATTCTCTCTATTTATTAAATTACTTCAGATTTTGAAAAAACAATCGCGTCATTGTCTTAGAAAAGAAACAGACCTGAAATTTATATATGTATGCTTTATTTTCAAATGTTCTATTTTGATTTCTGATTTGTCTTATGCTTTATTCTGTTTTTGCTGAAATTGTTTTTATGTTGATTTTATTATTTGGATTAAAAAAGAAATAGATATTTGTGCTACTATCATAATAGCATATATCATAGCCCATTCTAGGATGGATGGAACCATTTTCTATGACTTCGACTAAAAATATCCCAGACGTTGACCAGCGTACTGTTGGATGGCGCTCTGATTGAGATTGCTAAATTGAATTTCTCTCACAATTAGAATCGAGTGTCAAAAATACATTGGACCAAATTTAAGTAAAACCCCACTAGATTTGCCTTGTTCTGCAAGAATTGATAAGCATCAGGTGCTAGACTTACGGGGAGCCGGTGGCGCAGTGATTAAAGCACTCACCTTTGGTTCGAGAGGATGCAGGTTCAAATGCCGGCAGAGGCACTGGATATATTCTCAAGATCCACTTTGCAGCTCTGCACTGCAGTCGAAGCCTGGGTTATTCTTGTCTACCCTCGGAATAGACCCTAAAGACAAATTTCACCCTGGAATGAATAAAGGGAATTTATCATCTTTATCATTTATCATCTTTGTCACCTTTTGGTTTAACCATCTTACTACTTAAATGCAAAGGGTTTTGGTGTTTTGTTTTGTTTTGTTTTTCTTGCTAAGACGTGATGTTCTTTCACCCATGGCCAATTAGAATGTCACAGATGTTTTACTGTAGGACATTTTAGATGTTTTACTGAGAAGGTGAACATTTTGAAAGAAAATGTTAAATGGACTATTGCTCTAAATGTGTATATCACAATACTACCCTCACAATTATTCTGGATACTAGTCTGCACATTTAAGTTCATGGTTTTGTATTATTTTTTCTTTTAAAATGTAATTTGTTGTACAATTGAAAATGGTCAATCCAAAATATTTGTGCAATCTTAAATCATTTTGGATTTGTTGGTGCTATATTGCCATTTAACATGCATAGATATTGAATTGAATAGAAAGAGAAAAATTACTTATGCCTGGTGCTATTTTCGGAGAATTGATTTTTGAGTGGTCGAATAATTAATTAAATTAGATTATATTAAGTACTTACAACATCAAGTGTCAGATGCAGAAAATTTGGAAGCCTTTGCTGATATTTTATTGCTCTAGTAGCATTCCAATTATTTTGAGCTTATTCTTGTCATGTGTATTGTTATCCTGATATTTTAAAAAAGAAGACCCACCCCCAATTAACTGTTGTGCTTATGATAGGTGTGCCTTTTTGGTAAAATTCCCACAGTTTCTATAGCTGTTGGGTGAAAACCTGAGACTACAATACCATGTTGTCTGATGCAGATATGAGTAATATTGAACACAGTATTGCTTCTTGAACCAAAAACAAAGCTTATTGGCACAGTGGGCTGATCCCCTGCTTGCCATAAAAATCTTGATCCATAGATTTCCCAGCTCTTTATCAGGCCATGTTTACTAGTGGGGCACGGACTTGCTCTTAACCTGGATACGTTTTTGCCTGGGTCTGTGCAACGATGCCTTCTGCCTTGTACACTGTCCTTGGCCAGTCACAGAGTTGGTTCCTACACTGTTTAATTTCGGTACTAAAGGGAACAAATAACAAACAAGCTTATTATAAGTCATTACCCATTTTTTAATCTTTGGATGAAATCACATTTGCTTCTTCTAGATTTGCATGTACAGTGATTTAACATTCTGTTTTTGAATCCTACTTTCTTTCCTTCTTGATCAATTTACCTTTTGTACCTTTTGGTGTAAGGCCTATCTTCTAGATTTGCATGTACAGTGATTTAGCATCTGTTTTTGAATCCTTCTGTCATGTTTTTTAACTTCTCTCTTTTCAGGGTAACGAAATTGGAGAAACTTTGAGTCGCTATGCGGGGGAAATTTGTATGCCACAACATAACTCTATTCAAAAGGAACTGGTTGTATACGCTGATCTGATGCTTTGGCTGAAAAACTCTGATGAGGAAGTGTTTCACAAGTTGTCAGCAGTAAGTCATGAACGTGAAAAAAAACCCCTGTGATACTTCTATTTGGTTTTTAGAAATAAACCGTGATAATTGTGTTTGATTTGTAGATTTACACCTGTTTGGTCTATAATGTTGTACTAAAGGTGGCATCTCCTGTTTGTCCACCTGTGACAGGACTTGTTGAACTCCGAAATTGTCTGACCTAGGATTCGAAACGGAGATGGTCTACATCTCAAAGTTAGATCTCAAAGTGAGTGTGATAACCACTTTGCTAGGAATGCCCCTCTTGTTTGGAATTGTGCTAAGTATAAAGATTGACATTATTTTTCCACAAGGGCACTGGTTATTTTTCCACAAGGGCACTTGTTATTTTTCCTCAAGGGCATTGGTTATTTTCCCACAAGGGCACTTATAAAAAAGACTGGAATATCCCAAGCGTCAGCTGCAGTGCAATGTAGGCAATAGGACTATATTTTCTTTCCCAAGAAAAAAATACATTGCCGAAGGCCAAACTTGAACCCCCAATCATTGGGAGTTTGTTAACCTTTCAGGCAATACGCCTCCCTATACATAAATGAAGAGGGAGCGGGCACTGATGGTCTAGTAGACAGAATGATAGTGTGGCGGATTAGCTCAGAGGTAGTGGGCTGGTTTCCTGTTCACGGTGAGGCGGTGTTGCCATGGCAAGCATGGGTTTGATTCGCCCAGTCAACGGAAATCTTTTTTTTTTTTAATTCTGTTCTTGTCTCTCACTGGCACTGTTACATTATCCCACCATTATTCTGTCTCTGTGTACATAGTAGTTACACCATAAAAGGAAGGTGGCCAGAAGGAAGTACAAAATATGCTTTTATATGAAGTGTGTCTTGACACATAAACATTAAAATGAAAGGGGGTCAATAATTATCTTCACAACTTGAAACATGAATGAATTAATAATAACCAACTGATGTAGAATAATGAAACATGTTTGTTTTGGTAATGAAAACCACAAAATTTACAATGAGAATCACGCCTTTGTTAAGACTAATGTTTAACTTTCAACTAAGCCAGGTTTCCTCTTGGTGAGTTGCGCCTCTCACTCTCTGGGGGGGGGGG
>JARFNW010147375.1:0-19125 GCA_031763155.1 Dirona albolineata | reverse complement strand
ATATAAAGCATTCACATAGGCAATTATCATTTTAAAACACAAGGCTTCATTTTGAGTATTAAAGCGGAACTAAAATTTTTGCTTATCAGTTGCATCTGTTTTATTGTCAGTATCAACTATATGTGCTCAAACTTTATATACAAAATACACATATTTGATTACGTCACTATTGATAAAACTTTACAAAAATGATGCATAACGAAATGACCAATATGTAATAATAGTGTACATTTATATAGCGCCTAGCGATCATCACCATGCTCTTAGCGCTTACAGTAGCACATTTGCCCTGGCAAAGCAACGGATCGCTCAACACTTATATACCAGACGCAGCCTGATAGGCGTGAATACAATGTTTTGGACATGGACAAATGCTGCTTACAACCGAGGAGACATCTCAATTTAAAGTCTGTCTTTCGATAGGACGAGGTAAGCAGGACAAAGTTACCTAGGGACACAAGCGCCGGTGAGCCAATACATTTCATTTTTTTTGGGGGGGGTATTTGACAGGTTTGGATCCTAGGTAGCCACCCGTCTATCCATTAGCCACGATAGACTTTGCTTGTCAGCACTAACAGTCAAGTCATGCTCACTGTTTGGCCACTGACGCCCCCAATGTATTCCATTAATTTAAAACCTCCTGCTATGACGATTTAGTACTTTTTTCCAATGAAAAGAAGGCAAAATATCCTTACGTCCATCCCCCAGATGTCTCTGCTTGCTTTTCAGGAGTCAGGTCTAAATTTATATTAGAAGCCCTCAGAGCCTGTAAATAGAATTTAAAAAATCAGAGGGAGAAAACAAACTTAAATCAAATAAAACAGGGAAAAAAATTCAACATCTGCTACATTTTAATGCCATTCCCACACCGTAGAGGACTTCACTTTAATCAAACTCAAATAAGTCGATTTTATTGTCAAGACAACCCAATTTTCAAACCCGGTCAATATTCACCGTTGCATTTTAATAACTGATGAGTTGAATTTATGCAAAATAGACGTTGTTCTATATCCCCCTCTATTAGATTAGAGGTCAATAAGTAAGGTTTATTTAAGTATATTTTGTCATAAATATTCATGTGAGAATTGTTCACACCTTATGACTGTTTGATAGGTTTCTTAAGTCTCCCACTTCATATAAGATTGAAAAAAAAATGAACCCCAAAAATAAGAGATCCTTTTAAACAAGAAACATGAATTCCAGTGACTCTGAAGGGAAGGATGTCACTGTTTGATTTGGTAATTTGCTGCAAGATTCATTCCAATCTGGCAGCTCTGTCTCCACAAACAACCAACAAGTTAGAAGGCACAAGCTACTTACCTCAGCCATGAGATCTGCTGCACACTGATTGCTGATAGTTTTGTATCGAGCCACTTCGATGTCTAGTTGAATAGGACAGACAAAAATTTTGTTAGGCAAGTAGGGCATAGAAAAAATTATACAGGATATACCAGTATTGTAAGACAACTGGAACAAAAAGAAAATGATTTAACCTCATAGCAGAGGTAAACATCAACTATCAGTGAAAACTCAATACTCAGATACATTCAAATTGCCCCAATGATACTTGAAATTAAATGGATTCCTTATTGCATGTCTACATCGATGCCTCCTTATCAGATTTTCATGACTATCATTACTGTATATATGTTAGAAGGTGCAATCAAGATTACAGAGAGCTGAGCGGCAACTTGAGATAAAAGGTGAGAAACGAATGTACCATTTATCAAGGTTATTAGTATTAGCAAAACACCAAGTTTCATGACTTACCTTCTTCCGACACAGATTCAGGGATACTGGAGGAGTTCAGACTTGCTGATTCAGCATCCCCTTCTCTTTCGTTGTCTTCCACGCCGTCTGTATCTTCCCCTGCCGAAGAATCATAATCGCTCCTCTCTAAGTCTTTGTTCATCTGCCGACTTTGTTTAAGAGCAGCACCATCGCTGATAGATCGGACGAGAACAACTTTTTTTGCCTTTGTCGTGTTAGCATTGGAATCAGCCTCCGTTTGATTTAGGTCACTGGACTCACTCAGACGAACACCAGTTATAGATCTTGGCAATGAATCACTGGATCCCTGCTTGTTAGCTACTGAAGATGCGCCAGATTTATATTTAAGAATAGAAGTGTATTTTTTTTTTACATCTGTAGAACTAGAACTGTTGTGATGATTGCTGACTGGCTCAGCAGATCTGTTAGTCGCCTTTCTATCTAAAGAGCTGTTCTTTGATTTGCCAAGATAGACGAGGTCTTGGCTGAATGATTCGTGACGCTGATTGTCATCCGATGAATCTTCTTGACTTTCTGAAAAGTCCTGTGGTAGAGTTATCGTTGTAAGAGGTGTTTTCTGTAGCCGACGAAGACAGACATACTCTTCCAGAGCTGACAACAATGTGGAGCCCCACTGGAAAGATTCCCCAGAGTGGCAATGAGACCAAGTGACAACAGAAACAAGGCACTGATCAAGTTCTGGTGGGAAATAAAAATAAAAACATAAATAAAGTAACACAATTATCAACAGAAAAACCCTTAACTGTAATGTTTATTTTTGACTTGATCAAAATCAATGTCACCCCAATCAAATCAGGTTGCCAATGTGGTATTTCAGCTTGAAATAGTCATCTTTTTGCTGATTTGCGGTGGTGACGTGTGGTTGTTGAGTCAGGCTGACATATAAAATACATGCAGCTAGGAGAAAGTGAACAAGAAAACACAAAGAAAACAGCAACGAGTAAATATAGATTTCTAGTGCTAAAAAGCTGTTTAAGTCAAAGATAAAAAAAATGATTGCTTTCGCCTAATTGAAAAACAAGTCATGAAGCGGACAATATCTACATTCAAACTTATTTGTACAAAAGGTGGAAACAAAATGGTGCAAACCTTGAACAGGCTGAATGAGGAAAAATTCACACATCTGTAACTCCTCACTCATTTGCAAAAGCCAACAAACTCCATTGTCTTCCCTGTGCCAAAACCTGTATAAAAAAAACAAACCCACTTTTAATACAAGCCTAAACATTTTGGGCGAATAATCCAGCATTTATTTGCTTAAAAAACAAGATTGTTGCAGTCATATTAAATCTTATACTTTTATCAACATCTTATTCAAACATTCGACCTTCTTTTCTGTCTGCTAAAATACTTTACTGGCCACAGCAGAATAGGTTTACAGAAAATACATAATAAGTGAGTACAAACACCTTGTACCTTCTTGAATGGAACAGTTAACTACAGACTGATTGCAATATCAAATACCTTTTGTATTCAATGGATTTTGTACGGATAACGTTTTCATTTTGCCAAGAGTCGTACAACAGCATAGAAAATCTTGACTGATATCGCATCAGATGCAACTTCTCTTCCTTCACACAATCAACCTGGAAAAACAAAATCATACTCATCATGAAAAAAACAAACAGCAGACGCTTGTTAACTTTCATACCAAACAAACAAAAAAAAAAATGATTTGAGAAGAGCAGCCTTTGATCAGGGGTGTTTACCTAAATTTTCAAAGAGATATCTTAATCATATTCACAACAAATTGTTTTTACTTTGTGTGGAACTGCAATAGTATAACCTTCTCCGAGGATGAGATAAAAGATCAAATCAATCTTGAATATAATTTTTTTTTAAAACCAATAACATGATGCTCAAATAATAACCACAGTTGAGTATAGCTACTTTTGTTGTTGTTGCTAAATGACAGGGATGAGACACAAGAAACCATACTTAAATTGGAAAGTGCCCTCCGACATTCTGAAACAGTTGGATTAGAATCCAGGTCCATATAATTAATAAACAGTTTTGTTTCAACGATACACTCAATTATTTGCATAGAAATTCAAAACACACCAAGCTCTCTTGTACCCTCTAATATCTAAAAACCTCACCTGCACAGGCATTGATGGAAGGCCTCGAGATGTGATGGATGACTCGTAAGATGTTCGGATGTGTGTGTGGGATGAGGAGATAATACCAGGCTTCCATTCACATGCCTGGGCTGTGTCTTTCAACACATGGAGCAAGGCCTGTCAAAAACATTATATGGTCTATATTTAGTCTGCTTTAATATTGTTAAAACCAATATTTTTGTACTTTCTGGAAATCAGACAAGGTGATGCAAATTTATCTTTTCTCACTGTTGGACAATAATAATAATGTTATTCATAAATATAATAATAGTAATAATAATAATAGTAATAATAATAATAATAATAATAATAACAACAATAACAACAACAACAGTAATATACATTTTAGAAAAGCAATGATAATCTGTGTATTTTTAAGTGAAAAATGCATTTCACACAAAGAAATCTAACAATAAAAATATGTAACGATTAGTTTAAAATCAAACAAAAATCATCAGACAATTTTTTATCATCCAAGATTGCTATGGAATTACTGTCCAAACTTACCTGGCAAGATGACTGGATTCTCCCAAAGACTGCAAACACTTTGATGGAAGGCGCATTGGTGTTATGGGGGAATGTTAAAAAGTTGAACCAGATGCGGTGGCCATTTGCATAGCTGTCTATCTTCCAACCTTTCTGGCACGAGATTGGAAAAGGCTGAAAAAAAACCAAACAAACAACATAAAGTATATGTATGTATGTATATATATAGATGAGTATCTTTCTCAAAATATTTGGTTGACTTCGGTACTGAGTTTTACATATTATATCATTGCATTTCATATAAGTTTGCATACAATGAGCAAGTGGAAGGCACAGTGGCTGAGAGGCTAAGACATTGCATTAAACTTGGGGGATTGAGTCTGGCTTTCAGCATTGTGTTTTTTCCTTGGGCAAGAAATGTAAGTCCTATTGCCTACATTGCATGCAGCACTACACTGCGGCCGAATCTTGGGTCATTTCGGTCTCCCCCCCCCCTGAAATATACTCTGAATACATAGGGGCTGTGTGAACAAGTAAAAGCAAATGTATTATTATCATTATCATAAAATTACTACAAAGTTACTAAAAATATAATTTTAAAATCACTTGCTTACCCTAACATTCTTGAACAAGTCCAGAACTTCTAAGATGCTGAAAGGCTCTTTCCTCTGCAAGAAATATGAACAACAAATATATACAACAATTTCAGTGACGGAGATAACAGGGTGGGCAGTAAGTGTCAAAAACTATTGCAGGGCCATGATTTAATATCCTCATTATATATATATATTTTAATAAATATATAAAACATATACACCTTTATCATTTAGTGCTGTCATTAGGTGTACATATAATGAAACCAGTCTCTTTAATTTCTTATCATATTAGTCAAATAGCTAGCTTTAAAATAACATTTTTTCCCATTATAAAGACAAAAAATCCAAGTCCAAGAATTAGAGACTGAATACTAGATAGATACAATAATAATAAAAATAATTCACCTTGCTCAAAACATAGGCGTGTCCACTGATCCATCGTAGAAGTGACAGATACTTGAAGGCAAGAGCAATCAGAGTGCACAGAATTGTTGATGTGATTGATAAAAATAGTAGATTCATTATCAGGTCATCTCATCCAGTTTATGTTGCTGTTCAAGTAAAGGCAAAAAGAAGAAAACCATATAAATTAGGGTGCGTGACAATAAGGTAAAATAATAATAAAATAAATACTACTTACTAACAATTTCCCCACAGGGATAAAATAAAGTATTATCTTATCTTTCCTACTTATCTTATCTGAAACATGTGGAATGATGAAACATGGTCATTCAGATAATAAACACAAAGCTTACTATAAGTTAAGTGGTGGTGTCTTCACCACACAATATATGAGTACCACAACTATATATATATATGTATATTCATTACCCACATCAATCCGTTCAGTAACAGCTGCCATTTTTGCCCTCAAATCATCAATGTTTGTCAACAGTGTGTTCATGTGACATCTTGCATTGGGCAACTGAATTTATCAAATCATAATTCATGTCCCCAAGTTTAAATGTGTTTGAGTTGGAACAATCCCTTTTCGTCATTTGCCTTATATCCATAAAACATTGTCACCCTGTGTAAACCAATCTTTACTTCTCCATCTAAATTACCTTGTTTCATCATTATTCGGTCAGCGTACATTATCAGTTCTACACTGTATTACATAAAATTACATTTTGTTGCACTTAACAAGAAAAACCCAAATATTTAAAAATTGATAGAGCAATAAAGATTTTATGAGTAAAACAAAAGGAACACCCAGAGCAAGAGGCCAAATTAGGTAATAACTAAATCATTACTCTACACATGAATGAACATTCTATTTCCCAGAGGCAGCTGTGTAATGGTGTTGAATTCTGTTACTGTTAGATCAAACAAATTCCCTGCCCCTCATAACATTTTATTGCAAACACCTGTTCTTTTGTAGCCCACTATGCATATCAATGAGATGACTTTTGCTCATACTAGTTAAGTACTTCTGTTTATGAGGTTCCATGATATGTGACAGGCATAAATGACGAATATGTAGATCTACATATATCTATATTATCAGGTGATATTAGACAATTTATGCACCCAGAGCCCACAGTTCATAGCTGCTAGCTGAAAACAATTTTCTTTAAACATATCAAACTAAAATACTTTGAGATGAAAGTAAAAGAAAAGGAAATTATAGCTCATTAAAATACAGATTAATAAACTAAACACACACAAACAAACAATAAAAAGGATTTTCCCTCTTATCTCTCTGTCTGTAATTAAGTGGTGATCTATTGTGAGTTTTGACGATCACAATAAATTGATATTATTAACTTCTATATAAAAGTAAAAGGAACGAGAGACATTTTAAATATTTTACGCCTTTTAAACCAGTTAGATTTAAAAACTATTTTATAATTAACCCACAACAATGGTCTTTACTATTCTTTTATTTTGTATTCATTTAAATACAGTGATGCTCCACATCTTATGCGTACATTATACATGTTGTAATTTTTGTACACATCTGTAAAAAGAATTTCCCTAATGGGATTTTTAAAAAGTATTATTAATATTATATTATTATCATTATCTCTTATCTGGTTACTGTGGCTAAAATACCAGCCTTCAGAGTGAAAAACAGAACTGAGCTCTAAAGACAAAAAAAAACCCCAAAACAAAAACAAAACCCAAAAAATCTTTTCATTAAATATGATAGCCCTTTTAACAGCAAAAGTGACAGGAACCTATCAAATGATAATGTCAGGAAAAGCCTTATAATCAGAGAGCCCCCTTTTAACAATACAAAAAAAACATTCAATGATGTCTGTCAATCACAGTTACACACACAAGTAGGACACTCTCATTGGTGCCCCCATAGACACCATGCATGTTTGATTGATAAATCATACCATATCTTGGTTAAGGTTTTGATAGGTCAAATGCCCTACTTTTACAGTAATCGTTTCAATTTGAGAGACACATATAATTATTTCCATGAATGATCAATAAAATATAGCAGGCCATTTCCCTATTTCTTGTTATAATAATAAATAAATGGCATTCATATAGCACTTATCCATGATCATCACCATGCTCTAAGCACTTTACAGTAGCACATTTCCCTATTTCTTGTATGTAAGTGCAGCCAGTAATCTACGAGTGACATGGACGGTTCCGATAAGCACAGGTTTAGTTGATAATTCATAACGTATTATAATGGTAATTAAAATGCTTGACTCTACTTTAGGATGTTTCTGAACGCAGGCTCTTAGTTCAGCTCTCATTAATCAAAGCTGTTTTAGGCTGCACGCCTGATGTTGTGTCAATATACTCAACAATGTTATAAACTGTAAACTGCTGGATAATTTTTCAAGTGGGTGTCTAGATTGTTTAAAAAAATTATTAAAATCTTTTGTTCACTTAACATTTTCAGGTGAATTATTATTCTAATCATTGGAATTAGACATTGGAAAATGTGCTATTGTAAAGAGCTTAGAGCATGGTGACAATCGTGGATAAAAGTGCTATATAAGTGCTATTTATTTATTATTCCCTGAGTAAAAATATTTTACGGCTGTGAAGCCTACTGCAAAGTTTAGTGATCTGAAGGTGATACTGCTTTCTTTAAGATAAAATGAAATGGGCTGCATGAAGCTGGTAATCCATAAAATGGGAACAAGTACCCCCCCCCCCCCACTTATTTTCGTATAGCTTAATGTATTTCTGCTCACTCTTTCGAGTTATTCCCACCGACTCATCAATCCCCTCCCCTCATCTGATTGATATTATTACTATTAACTCTAACACTATTATTACTATCGTCTTCATTAGAATTGCTATCATTTGCTGAATCTACCGCTGCTACATTTATTTACATCTAATCATTCGTTTCATACATCACTACCTTTTCCATCCTTTGGTTCCATCAGCCGACCTCTCGCCATACAACGCCCCCCCCCCCGATTTATTATTCCATGTTCCCGCCATTACACCCATCCCCTACGACCCCCACCCATTATGCACACAAGGAGTACTACTTTCCCCGGATCATTCACCTTCCCCTAGCTCCCTATCATTATATCATTCATTATTATTATTATTTGTTATCAGTAGTATTATTATTATCATTGCTAGTATCACTGTTGTTACTGTTAATGTTGGTATCGTTATCATCATTTTGATTGGCATTATATATCATTATTGTTATTGATTTCTATCATTATCATTTATTGTTGTTTTTATTACTATTATTGTGTGTTATCTTCTCTACTATTATTGATATCAACTGGTATTGCTACTATTGTCACTACTACACTATTACCAATGCTACTATCAATATTGTCATTACTATTACCATTATTATTTACTTTTCTATTTATCCTTCCATCTGACCTCTTCCCCCACCTCTCTACACCCTGAACCCCTAAACAAGATTCGAGCGGCAATTCCACACTGCAACCAACACGCCCATCCACTCACTCCCCTCATGTACAACGTGAAGTCAGACATAACGGGAAGGTGTGAAACCAAATTCTGGCGTTTGATCAATGCAACCTCCCCCCCCCCCCCTCTGTGCTAATCACTTGATCCTTGCTATCACCAAGCTCATTTCTTGTTTTTGTGATGGACGTGTACTCCCATTGCCCTTTCGTATCATTCTTGTTCATTGTTTAATTGTTTGCAGTTAAGACAGGGGTAACCCGAAATGTCCCTTGTATTGTTATCGTTTACAAAGCTGTATCATTACCCTTGTTCCATTTCTCTAAGTTGGAGCATTCCTCCAGTCACTCATTCGTCATACAAAACCATAAAGTATTTTGAAGATCTCAAATTCAAATGAGCTCAAGATCTCCCTGTAGCCTGGCCTAGCACAGATCTGTGACTGTGACACTCTTTAGATCCTTTCTAGTTCTAGATAAAAACGTGTTAATTACCCTACCCATGCCCATGAATGTTTCTTTTCAGAGACCTTACTGACTGTTTGTTTATTTCTGAAGGGGTTGCAGAGAAATACAAACAAAAATTTACATGAATGAGTTTATGACTCTAAATATGAGTATTATTAGGAGCCTAACACTAACAGTTACTATTACAAGTAAGGGTGCCTTGGCAATCAGATTTCTTGGCATGTATAGTATAGTATAATGTTATTGTTTTGACCAACTTGGTCACCAACCCCATGACCATAATTAATAATAATATAATAGTTAGAACTTCAGCAAGGAGTGTCCCACTTTGGTCTCTTACCCTGTCAATATTAATTATCAAATATACCTTACTCATCCTCTAAGTTTAACAATAATAATAACCACCAATTCACATGACGAAAGTGTTCTCGAAGTGGATGACGAAAGTGTTCTCCCAAATGGAGAGGAGGAAGAGTGAAGATCCAGCCAAACCAAACCCAACCCCAACAAACATGATTTCAATTATTCACTCAGTTCTGACCCAACAATACATTTGACAAATGTATGGACTCAAATCCTAAAGTTCTTATCATGCTTACCTTCGAAAATACTTGTTCCTGACAACGTTGGCGAATTAGAACTCAAAACATCCACATCTTTCATAGATGGAGGAGGGCTTCTCTCAGTACACAGCAGTCAGCAAGTGAAAAATCAAAGTTGACCCTTTTCTAGGTTCGATCAGAATTGCCAGATAGTTCAGCCTTGAGACAACCAAAACAAAGTGCAGCGGGGTCAAGTCAAATCAAAACTACTTTGTGGTACATTAGGTTGCTATGATATTGATTTATGCTCTGTGCAAATGAAAAGACCGATAAACTCGATATCAAGTTTATGCGAATTCAAAAGCAATTAGGAATGCATAATAAGTTACGCTACAGGTTGCGACACTTTAGCTGTAAATCAGCTCATTCCAAATCAGTTTACAGGTTACACAGCGAAAAGCATAGTTGGCAATCCTTGTTTCGATCCCGTTCAGAATAGTAAAAGTTATAGCATTGCCAGATGCCATCGATATACTACAGTAATCGGTGCCAGATGCTGATCTTATTCTTTAGATTTTCTTATTTCATAAAACTTTTCGGTAACAATTCTGCTATTAGACTATCATTTTTTGTGTGTGGGGGGAGGTAGAATAGGGTGAGGTATATTTATCAGAATTTTTGTAGTCTTGATAATTTTTCTGAAGCAAGACTTTTCTTTACAACACTGCTATACTATCACTACCGCTGCTATACAATGACGAATAAAGAGGACCGATCCATACCTATTACTATTACGACTCACTATTACGCCTACGGCACCTTCTTTTTTCATAAAGATAATAATAGGAGTCGCTAGACTCTCTCTAGTTTCGCTTTCGTTTTTGTTTTTTTCGTGCAAAGCCCTGAGAACAGAACCTGAATTGTGGACATTCTGACATTAACCGTTCACACAACCACATCACATAATATCATCATAGCCGTTTCTAAGTTGAATGACTAGACTACTATTACTATTACTATTAAGAAATAGATTTTTTGAAAATTGATCTACAAAATGAACCAGATATCTCATGTCGAAGTTGGTGATATGCCAGATTCCAAGTTCCTGAGGCCTAAACGTATTTCGTATTTTCAGGTAAATAAATCTAGTCAAGTGTTCTTTCTAGCTAAGTATAATAAGTCTGATAAGTTAGTCTATTACGCCATGTTCATGGCATGGGCGCTGTGCTTTTTTCTCCCCTTGTTGATGACACTAGACTAGTACTATTATTAGATTGTGTCCTACTTTCTTTTTTGAAATTCAACAAATGTCTTAAATTTAAATATAATAAACAACCATCTATTTCTTTTCTTTTTTCATTCTTTATCAATGATAATTTCTTACAATTAAGAAAAAAAATGTTAAAAGAACTTCTTGACTTCTTGGAACTCTAGCTGATATTGGCATTGGTATTAATATTGGAAACAAAACATTGATAGTGATAGTGTAACAGAAACAGTCCCTTGCCCTTAGCCTTAATTTCAATCTATAAATTATCAAACAAGCAAGATTTATCTGAGTCTGAATGTACTAAGTTGAAGATATATGCACAAAAAGAGTGACAATGATATCGCCCGAAGTTACATAATAAGGTTTCGGATTTACCCTTCATCAGCTAACAGCACAGCAATCATATATAACACAAGTGGGTGATCTCAAGCTGGCAGTATCAGAGCTGTGCGTTCAGTAGGATGTCGAGCGACATAATAAGATACAAAAGCAGAGAGACAGGGGTGCGAGAGTGGGGGGTTGTGGGCTAACAGGTCAACCAACCCTGAGAGGAACACTTGGAACTATACCATTTTCACCCTTTATTGCATACCACTTATTCAGATTTTTAGCTTCTGGCAGCCCCTATTCCTTTGTTTATCAAGTTGGAGATATTGTCTTCAAATTTCAGTATTAAAAACGAATTTCAAGT
This sequence comes from Dirona albolineata, assembly GCA_031763155.1. Taxonomy (NCBI): domain Eukaryota; kingdom Metazoa; phylum Mollusca; class Gastropoda; order Nudibranchia; family Dironidae; genus Dirona; species Dirona albolineata. The sequence goes on along the minus strand of JARFNW010147375.1, from coordinate 7,286 downwards.
GAAAGGTCTGAAAATTTTAGCCCAATTCTTACAGATCGCTGTCCATGTGTCATGAAGGACATTCAAAGACTTATTAGAAAGAGAGACATGATATAAATGTAATAGAAGCCAAGCTGATGCTATTGGACAGAAACAGTAACAAAAGACACCTATCTAAGAAGGCCCTACTGGCACGACAAAAAGGACATTGTGACATCATCATCAGATGACAGAAATATCATGATCAATAATAACAATAGTACGTAAAATGTCAAATAAATGGTCAGATGGGAACAAAATCCCTCTGTTGAAATTGGAGAATCTAACACTCTAAACAATTCAATAAGCTTCAAAAGGTATGAAGAGCAGCTATCAAAGTGTTAGCAAGGCATTGGACGAGTTACATCACTATGGTGTATGAGGGGAAAGGAACCAATCGATTGAAAGTTTATTATTATTATTAAACAACAGACAAGGTTAGTAGTGGAGAGCGATAATATCAGAAAACATTGAACTGGGGTCACAAGGTTCAGTTGTCGGACCAACTGTGTATGTATTCCTTTTCTATATCAATGGATATGACTGACAAAGTGGGGTCAAATGTGCATGGGCTTTTTATTTACTGACAATATCATCAAATCAGCCGTCTTTGTTTTTTCATTTTTCTGCTGTGATTTTGAATGGAGATATTATTATACCTGCAATGGATTCCGATAGTATCTCACATGACGTTAAAAGACATTTATTACCAAGTGATCAAAGCCATTGTTGTGCTTTGTGTAACAGTTAAAATGATTTTAAAATTCTTGTTTCGATCCATATTTTAATTGTCTATTTTTAAGAAGGACAAAAAAGTACTCAGTCGGTGCATGCATTTACTTTGAGTAAATAGTGTTCACAATTTTGCCATTCTAAATCTAAATACTCTGTTAGTGATGATATCGAAAGTGTGAAAATTGTAATGTGTATAGTTGAGTCCATATTTCAATCCTCACACAATGTCACAGTCGGTGAGTTTCTGTTTATATTGTAATGAGTATACAATAATATGCTCTTGATTATAAATCATACCTCAGAATGCAACCAATATTTTCTCTGGAAATTCCAATTATTATTTCTTGCGTCATTTTTCTCACAAAAATTTGGGGTTTGAGTTACATGCCCAAATCTTTCACTAAGCACTATCCACAAGATGGCAGCAAAGCGAGCCTGCTGGGTCGCCCAGGTGGCTTACGGTTTGTAATGGACCTAAATTGTCCTTAAACTTTTTCACCAAGTTGTTTACAGCTGAACTTATTCCGGAACAAATCAAGAGCATCGTTAAATGAATCAGTTTTGAGATAGGCTTTGACAGCAAATGCCTTGTGTTATTAAATCCACGTCATTTCAAAAAGAGAAAATAAAAAATATGAATCAAAATTGCAATTTGATTAAGTATGGTGTTGATTTCAAACAATCAAAATCATACAACGTCAAAACAAATTATCTTGTTTTGCTACAAGTGAGAGTTAGTGCACAAAATGGGAAAAGGGCGACATTTCACTCGTTAAAATGATTGCGTGCCAGACGACGCATACTTAGCACATGGGTTTGAAATTTTGAACATGCGTCATGCATTATCTATTCTATAGCTGTAAAAAATTTCGATAATTTTGCTTCAAAAATAAGAAAGTTATAGCAAAGAACATGGGTTCCGTTCTTTCTATGTCACCCGGTATTAGAGGTATATATAACTCTTTCTCTTCTATGTAGCCTGCATTACAACTGGTATGCACTGTGGTTGCACAAGCCATTCCCATTTTGTAGGTTGCGATAAATAAAGATTTTATATTGTGCATATAATATTAATATTAGTAATTAAAGCAATGACTTTTATAGAATTGAGGACAAATTTATAAAGTTGAACTTGCTCTATAGGTATAATTATCAAATTGATCATAAGTTGATTGCCTCCTGTTGACATAGAATCTATGTATCTTTTCTCTTTCAAGGGTGGCAAGAAGAAAAACTATGATTGCATTGAAGAACATGATGAGTAAGTTTTCTATATATTAATATTAATAAAATATTTTTTGTTGCTTTTCCTCATTCTTGACCCTTCACCCCCCCCCCCCCCCCCCCCACACACACACACACACATAAAATGCTGATTCTGCATTCATGCAAGCACAAAAGCATACTGAGAGATGAAAAAGGCCATCAAGATGTTTCTTAACTTTATGTTTGAAAATTTGAATGCTGCTGATGATGGAGCTTTTCACAGGCTGCTCACCATTGCTAAAGTAAAGAGATGCATTATGCATGATGTTAGAATTGATTAAAAGAGAAATCTGATGCATTAGGAAGCAGTGAGAACATGATAGTGTTGTGATCTGTTCTATGTTTTGCCCCAGATGATGTACAAGTATGTTCTTACAAACCTCGATCCCCTTCTAAATGATCAAAATCTCCATTCAGACACTTCCACCACTATACGCAGCTAACAGCTTTATGTCAGTCAGGAATTAAACTTTTGGAGTACATACTAGATAACACTCTGTACAATTATTGTGCTCATATAGAAATCACATCAAAGGCAGCCTTGCTTTTGGTCAAATTTATGTTATCAGCTTCCTCGGTCTATGCATGAATAACACAATGACTCCTGTGCCTGTTGTCATAGGTGAGAATGGTCAGCTTCATTGCTGATTTTAGCTGTATCAGATTTTTTAATTCACCCTTTACTTTATAGAGGGATGACTTGTTTCCAAAATACATAATAGTTATAATATTTTGATATTTCTTACTGTCAGCTCAGCCCTGATGCTTTTGTTTTGGCTTATTTTCAGTCCTATTCAATTCACACCTGTTATTTAACTACTTAACGACACAGGAAAACACACTCTTTTGTTCTTAATCGTTGAGCTGTCACCAGAACCATATTTGTGTATCTAATCTTAATCAACATCTAGGGTAATCTAAATGTTAAAAAGAAACAATCCAAGCTCACTGAACCCTCCCTTCCCTCAGTCTTTATGTGGTGTTGATCTAATAATCTTCCTTTACAATTTAAAACTTACAGTGTTGTCATTCTGATTTACAACCTTACAAGGAATCGATTGATTTTTGTCAAGCAGTTCAGACCAGGTAGGCTTTCAATCTTCTCAAAGATCACAATATAATATAAAATTAGAATGCCTTCATAGCTTCATTAACTTGATGTTTTCAATTGCTCTTGATTAGTCACAGTAGATGAGTGGATATAGTAATGGTAGGCTACTTTAAAATTATTTTTTTTTAAATGATGATATATAATGTTTATTTACTCATATTTTTGCAAGGTAAATTTGACCCTTAACTAGCTTTGCAGAGCAAAATGGTAAAAGATCTTTGTGTTTTCAATTTATTCAATCTTTTCTTTTCCAGCTGTGTACCTCCACCACTCTAAAACGATCCAAAGTGATGCTACGGAGGTCATCGACTCAGACAAATATCATGGGGATATTGGCATGACTTTAGAGTTGTGTTCAGGCATAGTTGACAGTAACCTATCTTTGGAGCAAATCGCCCAAGCTGAAACTCTAGAGGAGTGCGGTTACTTTGCCCCAGTGGAAACTTTTACACGTATCACGAGTTATAGGTGAGGCTTTTGATTTTAAAAATTATTTTTGAAGTAATATTTTCCCTGTAAAGACTAGAACTGCCTGAGGTAGTGTGGAAAAGCTGTATGGTTAAGGAATGACATGCATTGAGTTTAACTCTTTTATGTTGATGAATAAAAGAGAAGTATTATTTAGATTTTTCTTTTGTAATAAATAAATTTATTAGCCAAAGCTCAAGTGCTGCGGGGTGAAAAAAATCCACCTATGCGTCCGTATTTTGCTTGATCACGGATTTTTCTAATCTGATAGATTTGAAAGTGGTTTTATAATATTTTCAGATAGTGTCATTGTTTTTTATGTGTAAATCGTCGGTATAGTATTTTTCAATGTGGGTGCTGACCCATGTAATCAAGTCTTTAATTTGGAATAATCTTTGTAGTTTTTTGTTTGTTTTTTTAAGTGCATCTCAATTCTCCCATTTTCCATTGGGACAGATGTGGAGGTGTACTGTCGGGCCCTAAGTCTACCCTGTTTTTCGTACAAGTGACCGACTCTATGCATGTATCAGCTGGAGGAGGGCTATGGGACGAAGGCGAGTTGATTGAGGTGGTGGAGATGACTCTGGAGGAAAGCAAGACTCTGTTAATGGATGAGTCTGCCAACAGAGACCTGCCTCTCTTATTTGCATTGCAATGGTTCTTTTACCAACACAAATATGTTCCTGTTCTCTAGACAATTTCAATTTAGGTCGTCAATTTCAGAATCCATTCCAATAATTGCAAACAAAATTTTGTTTGTCGTGATTGCAACATTTATCTCTGTAAGTTGTCCACTCTTAAGCAATTGTTGAGTTTTGAACACAGTCTTTGATTTCTTGAATGGAGAGCACAGAATTCATGGAAAGCATGTGACAACTACAAATTTTACATATTACCTCGGCAGAAATGTTTTTGCCTTGCATTCTTTAGAGGTTATGTCTTCTAATACTGGACCAGCTTTGATACGGTCTTAAAGTAAAGATACCATACTCAATACTGAGCGCAGGTTATCTAAATCTAGACACTTGAATGATATTAGATTGCCATTAATTTCCAGGCTGACGACTTCCACCAGATTTGAATAGCCCCTAGCTATTTGAATATTTCGCTGCTGGGTGGACCACAATCGACCATAAACAATATCTGCCCAGACTGGGAATTGAACTCTTGTTTACCTGCATGACAGTCAGACGCTCTACTGACTGAACTACTTGGTCTTACACTTACACTGTCCAAAAAAGGGCATTAAACTAGAAACTCATGTCTTTGCCAGGTGTACTTTGAATCTCTTCTTTGTCTCGTAACGTCTAGTGTCTAATGGATGAGGGTTGTTTAGATATTACTATTACAGTTGCTTTGTGACATATGCTTGCATTGTTTAATTTAACGCTAGGATATTTTCTTTGCTTTCTTGTTGACATGTGTCTAATAAATCTTTGTTTGTGATGCTGTTTGGCCAGATGAATTTTAGAATTATAACATAAGGGACACGACTAAGCTCAAATCGAGACACGATGACAAAGACATCCTCCCATTCATTTCACCAAAATAATTTGGATGATATGAAGATACATACTCCAAATAAAACAATATATATACAGGGTGTCAGAAAATTATTTTTTTGCATTAGATAATTTGTTTACTCTCTTTTCTACATTTGATGATATTACCTTCCTCCACACTGTTCTTTGGTCTCGTGGCATCTTTCTCTGCTGACTACAATCAAATATATATTTTTTAGGAATTCTTTTTCCCACCATTCTATTTAACGTGACCAAATCATTTTGAACTGACAGATTTATAAAATGTGAAACGGGTGACTTCAGATGGCTACTTATAAATATTATACATATTGATATTATTGAAACAGTCAAGTTGGGTGATGTGGTTTACACTAGCCCTGAGTCTATTCTAAAAGCTAATGTGTTTTTTTTCTTTTGTTGTTTATGTTGTTTATCAAATCCCCTTTATACCGCAATAAGCAGTGTAGGGGCCAGCCATATGTCAAGCTCTGACAAATGGAAGTAAATCCAAATGACTTACACCACTCCTCACCTTACACATGCCTAGAAAGACTCTGCATCAGGAATTAAAGACGAACATGTGATGAGCCCAATGCATCCAAATACCACCTTTACCAGTAAATTGGACATCAATGTACCATGAGGTCCATACATTTTACCAGTAAACACTTTGCTGTTACCCTAGTGGCTACTATTCAGTTCTAGGACAACTGAGAGCTGCCACCTGGGCATTAATTTTTCTTTTTCCACGGGTAATTTGTTATGATCAGAACTTCTTGACCTCATCTTATCCTCATTCAAACCAATGTGAAATGATAATAAACATGATAATTATTAAGAATTTCATTGTTATTGTTATTATCATCACAATCATCCATATTGTAATAATCTTCATAATCTAAATCATCAATAAATACAATCATCATCATTGATCATTATTTTGGTTGTTATTGTTATGTTATGTATTGCATTAGTCTTGCCAAATGTTACCCCTATCCATGTTGTGATTCATCCATTTATTTATGATATAGTTGTTTTACCACACTAGTCATAACATATCATAATTTATTATTCTCCAAAACAATACTGTAACTGTAACATTGTTATATGAGCAATCAATACATTACAAACTTGTCATTTTTAACAATAGCGATTACCATTATCATCATCATTGGTGTCATTTTAATCCTAATTGTCATTGTCATCATCGTTGTCGATGTCATTGTTATCATATAAGCATCTTTATCACCATTATTATCGTCATCATCATTATCGTCATCATCATCGTCGTCGTCATCATCGTCATCGTCATCATCATCAGCATCATCATCATCATATATCACTGCCTTTATGATATATGCTCACTATAATTTCACTCAGGTCAACCTACCTTTTAGTAGGTCATCATTCCTATTTGATTCACTGTCTTTGCCCTGTACTTAAATTTGGTCATTATGTCTTGTCATAAATACTCACCATCACTATCCTCATCATGGACAACTCATGACCCTTGTGATAATCTTTTGACAGTACATCTATAATATGATGTATACATGTATAATTTATCTCAATCTCTCAATAACACTATAACATGTCCTGATTTTCTGCATCTCATGATGCTGGGTGAGTATGGATTTTTACTATACCATATCATGGTTAAGGGTTTGATCGGTCAAATGACCTTTGAATACCCTATATCTCACAATAATCATTTCAAAATATAATATTATTATGAATTTCAACAGCCTTTGCTGCACTGCCAGTCAGATCTGATTCAAATTGTTTGGTGGCGTCCCCTGTTTTGCTTGTTTGTTACTTTGTTATTCGTATTTGAACATCGATGATTAAAAATGCTAATGATATGTAGGTGATTTGGGTAATTATTTTGATTTACCAATTACTGGGAAATACGCCGTCCGAAGTCACAGTAACCAAACAGTATAGGAAATTGGATGGTTATTGTTTATATTTAATATTACGGTATGTTACTATCTTCAAATCATTCATTTATTGTGTTATGGTGGTATGCTGACTCACAAAGTTAAACGATGATGCACTGGTTGGCAACGGGTGTTGTTGTAATAATTGCGTATGTATTTGAGACCTTGTATGAGTCATTTATCATTTGACGGCTAGGCCACAGCACAGCCCTTAGAAATTGAAGA
>JARFNW010147154.1:0-19137 GCA_031763155.1 Dirona albolineata | reverse complement strand
TTGTCTTGTTTGCTATTGTTTTTGTGTGTGTGTGTGTGTGTGTGCGTGTGTGTGTGTGTGTGTGTGTGCGCGCGCGCGCGTGTGTGTTTGTTTGTGAGTATGAGTGGGTGAGTGCGTGTGTGTTTATTTGTGTGAGAGAGAGTATCCGTGAGGGTGTGTGTATGTGTATACCATATGGGTTCTAACGGTGTAAATCGTTTTACTCTTCCATTATCATTCATTTTTATTTTTCATTCTTTTTTTACTTTTACGTTCACTCAGCGGGCGTTCCTACTATTTTATCATGATTTAGGTATCCAGGCTTAATAATCATTGCTCATATCAATAATATATCAAATAACCATATTATATAATATATCATTGTATCATGGTTCATTTGTCTCAGCACGCAACAAAATAAGAAGACAAAGTGGATGATGGGGGTGGTGTTCATCACAGCAGGCACGGAGACCCTTAGAACAATAACGATATTATATTTGCATGCGACGGCTGACTGATTCGCCGAGTGTTACTGTACTTCTTACATTGGTGGCTACATGAATGCCAACACAAAATAATAAGAAGAAAAAACGAAAAATTTGAAAAGAGAAAAAAAAAAGAAAAAAGAGAAAAAAAGAGAAAAAAAGAGAAAAAAAAGAGAAAATAAAGAGAAAAAAAGAGAAATGAAAAGAAAAAGAAAAAGATAAAAAGAAGAAAAAAGAGAAAAACAGAAAAGAAAAGAAAAAAGAAAGAAACATTTCCCGATTATTATTATTAGTTTTGTCATTGTTGCGGGACTCGTCTCCCTGCAAATCATTGTAGCCAATCATCCCCTCTTCCTGCAACGATTCCAGACCCAGCATCTCACAAATAAACAAAAAAAAGCTAAACAACTGTACAACTAAAGAAATTAACTCCCAAAAATGGCTCCCCTTCGTGAGGCCTTTGCCCGCCATCTGTCGTCTGTATACCCAAACCTGATGACAGCAAGGCGTCAGACATCATCATTATTTCATTGCGTGCACTCGCTTCGGTAGAAAATAGGTTATACTGCTGGCCTCGAGATCGTGAGATCCCGGGTTCGAATCCTGGTGGAAGATACCGACGCATGGTCGAATGAGCACCCAGCTACAGGCAGAGTAATATAATATTGTCAGTATGTTAGTACGATGCAAACTAAGAAGCTGATCTACTGCATGCTCCCCAGGGAGTTGATATGGATATTGAATGGCATGGCCTGCTGGGGGATAAATGATGATTGGTATGTGAGTCTGTACTTGTACGGGGATACGGACTGTGAATCTATCTTTACTTTTTATCTTCATCTTTATCAAAATAAATTTGTACATCTAGTCTGGACGAGCCTATTTTAAAGATGATGTTACCATTTCTTAACTCCACTCAATTACAGACTCACGGATTTTTGCATCATGTACCCACAAGCAGGCCGTGCCATTTAATTCCGTCGAGAAACAACTTCAGCGTATCATACTAACATCATGCCAATGACATTCTATGCTCCATCCCTACTAACATCATGCCAATGACATTCTATGCTCCATCCCCGAAGCCAGGTGCTAATTCACATTTGAGTTAAATTGTCAATCTTTTCTATTGACTCATTCAACGTTGGGAGGAACATGGCCAGGATTCAAACCCGAGATCTCCTGTTCTGGAGCTGAAACCATGCAGCCATCGACGCATGGATTTAGTATTCAACCAGACACATGCCCGACACCGATAGACACCGACGGCCAGACACCCGTGTTTTATAACACGCTGAGAAATACTATGATGTCGATAGGTAAAACGATGCTTGCTTTCAAATACACACCCGACGGACTTCTCCGAAACGTTTTTTGACTTGAAAGGACCTTTCTTTCTTTCTTTATCAATTTCCTTTCTACCTCTTTCGGTGTAAGGTTAAGTGAGGACAAACTTTCGCCATTGATCTCTATCCAGTGTCTTCCTCTTTGCATCCAAATACCTACACCCCCTCTTTTCTATTACATCTGATATTGTTTCTTGCCATACTTTCTTGATTTGAAAGAACCACCCGAGGGAAAATGTCCGTTATGTCTGAAACCACCCGTAGTCGTAGAGTCTTGGTTTGTACTAGTAGTATAGTAAGGCATGATGGGGTAAGTTGTTCCGCCAAAGAAAATCTCTGTGCTAATAAACCGTACTGTTGTGAATACTTTATTTATTATTTATTTGATTAGTCTTGATTTCCATAAGGCCTTTACTTTTGTCAGGTCAGAACACACCAATCTATCTGCCTTTGATGCTGGATAGACAGGGTGGGTCATCATAATTCGGGAACACCGTCACATATCGACTCTTACGTTCATCATAAATCGCTGTGTTATGAGAAAAAAACACGATCTTCATTGAATGAGGGACTACGTTCCTATTGTTGTTATAAAATATATAACACCCGTCTAAAAAGAACATTAAATTCCAGTGACCTTAACAGATGTTAAAATGTTCATCTGATGTCGTATTTAGAAACTATTGTGTGTCTGGCTCTATCAAATATTGGAACTTCCCGAAAACTGGGCTGGGCTGGGCTTGAGCAATTCAAACAGACAACAGTGAAACATTCAGACTTTAGCTTAGCCAGGAGTGACTCGCCCGGTTCCTAGATAACTCAGTAGTGAGCCTTCAAGCGTATATGCGGATAATATAGATACATACAGATACAGAGATACCCAGGTGGCAGATCTCAGTTGTCATATAACTGAATAGTAACCACTAGGGTAACAGCAAACTGTTTACTGGTAAAATGTATGAATCTCATGGTACATTGTTGTCCGATTTACTGCCTGGTAAAGGTATTTGGACGCAGTGGGCTCATCACCTGCTCGTCTTTAATTCCTGATGCAGAGTTTTCCAAGCCATGTGTGAGGTGATGAGTGGTGTAGGTCCTCATTGACATTTGGATTTACTTCCCTTTCTCATTTGAACCCTTCAGAGCTTTTTGCAGTATAAAGGGGACTCGATAAACAAACAAACAGATACAGAGACCACATGGACACAAAATTGTAAAAAAACAACAAAACAAAACACATCCCACCCCCCCCCCACCCCCCCAAAAAACCCCCAAAAAACAAACCAAACAAAAACAAAACAAAATCAAACTACAAAGAACCATAAGATGTATCAATCGCTATATTGTATTTATTCATAGTCTTATAACATTCAAAATAAAACAAACTTGGTCACACCAAGACGAGCCAAATCATAATATATTATGTATGATAATATTGTATTTGATGTTCTATAATATGATATTATAGTAGTAGTAATAATGATAATAATAATAATAATAATAATAATAATAATAATAATGATAATAATAATAATAATAATAATAATAATAATAATAATAATAATAATAAATAAAAATAACAACAACAATTGTAATATTAACAATAATTAATATCAATAATATCTATAATTAATATTAACAATAATAATGATGATGATGATGATGATGATGATGATGATAAATTCACAGGTGGCGTAATTAAGTTCATGATTGTAGTTGTAGATTGAATTTGTATCATCAGTGAGAAATATTTAAATGTTAAAACAGTACAGTCAAAGCGTGATGTCACTTAGGATGGAAAACGAAGAAGAAAAAAAAACCCACAAAAAAACGAAAAACAAATCTAATCCAAGACTATCTTAAAACAAGCTAAAACAGGAAATAATTTTTTTTCCATTGATTTAAGCGAGTAAAACAACCACAAAACAATCCTAAAAAAAATCAAGAGGACTGATTTAAATAAAGAAGTAAAAATTCGACACTGATTTGGGGATCTCTGTGCTGTTTAGTCTAGTTACATAAGACACAACTATTATATTATGTATATGTATATACGATAATAAATATGACAATGCATATCTTTCTGTCTTTGATGTAATAATATGAAGCAAAATCACTGTTTGAAAGATACTAAATATTGCTTGAAAATGATACGCAGATCCAGATATGTTCGTATCTGTTTGGTTTATTCATTTACTTAGGTAACTACATCATATTTGAAAATAAATAAATCAAGAGGGAGCGGGCACTGAAAGAATGATATTAGGATAATTCTACGGTGCCAGTGAGAGACAAGAACATCTCGGCAAAAATCTTTTTTCTATTCTTATTCTTGTCTCTCACTGGCACTGTAACATTATCCTACCATCATTCTGTCTACATCACATTTGATAATCCTTATCCATTAATCCAGTAAAAAGTATTATGATTAATGCTAATCCTGTTAAAAGGATAAGATTGCTCATGTCAGAACATTATCTCACATACAAAATGATAAATAAATAACTAACACAGCTTATATACGATTCCTATATAAAATTGATTGATATATTATTGTACTGCTATGACCTTGATACTAATAGTCACTTTTAAATCATGGTTTTGTATGAAGTTATAATAATCAATTTAAAGAATTAAAACGATGTCTTCTCTTTATGTGAATTGTAAATACAATATTCAGAATATATTGAATCAAACATTTGTCCATCGTGAATATTTTTCTCCTCAGAACCTTCTACGTGTGTCAAATCTCTATGTGTGCCGATGTGCAGTGAGAATGGTGAGTAGATGTCATATTTAGGTGTCACTCATACAAGCCAAGGTGTGTACCTTTAATGATGCAATATCTGATAGGATGCTGAGGCCAGAGTGACGTCGGTTAAGCAGACTATCAGAGTTAATACTAGACATTTTCGGGAATTCAAAATTCTTGGTTATTCAAAAGTTTTTAAAAATCAGTTCCCACAAAGATTTTGGATAATATAATTATGTAATTAATTTCTCAAGAAATTATATCACACATGGAATTCACACCGAATCTAACACAGGAAAATAACAGAGTAGGAAAGTAACCAAGCGCCAGAAAAATAAACAATAAATAACAACAATAAAGAAAATAAAACAACAACAACAGCAGCTTTGCTGTGTGCGAAGTGCAAACAAATACACAAGATTGGCTCATATATTATAATTATCAGAATAATAATTATTATTATAGATAAATAAAGATTTCAATGAGCCACACAATAGCGAAAAACAAAAATAACAACAACAGTTTTGCTCTGTTTGAAGAGTTAACAAATAAAGAAACACAATTTGATGATATATTATCATAGATAAATAAAGATTTCTATAATATGTCAGAATTGATCACACCATAAGCAATATAACGTAATTATAAAAATAATAATTTGATTTGGATATCTATAAGAACAGAAAACAAGGTGAAATAAATAAGTTATAGACTGTGCACCACTGACAATGAAAGTAGTAATTAATTACAATAGAAGATACAGCTTTGTCATGAAATACGATACAAGGAAATGATGGCAGCATGTGATGAAAGAAATTTCAAATTAAGAGACACAGCGAAAGCAACATGGCATCCTCATGATGACTTAAGATTTTGAACATTATATCATTAAACACAAACACATACCTGAAAACGCTTCATCCAAAATATTTGAGACAGTTCAAATTGTTGCGGATTAGTACTATCATATCAGATAATATCATAGGACTTTTCTAAATAGTCCACAAATATATTCAACACACTCTTCAACAGCTAAGTTGGTATGAAAAGATTCCAGCAAAAAATTTACCCAGAATAGAGGATTTGAACCTATGACAATGGAGTCCCAAGTAAGGTGACGGCATTAATTAGTTTTGCCACTAATACATCCTAACTGGCCATTGGTAGGAATAAAAAGTAGTAAGTATAAGACCAGCGAAATGTGTTTAAGACTTGACACATTCAGGCAAAGCGATTTGAAGTGAAACATACCTCCCTCACACATGCACACACACTCACACACACACTCAACTCACACACACACGCAAGCATATATATTACATATATACATTCATTTAAGATCACAAATTAGAAATCATAATGTTATTGCTGACTTGACCCTTTCATTTCTCCTCTTTTCTTGCAGCCACAATATTCATTCTTAAAATCATGTAATATATATCATCAAATTCATTTATTAATCGAACTGAGAAAGATAATTTTGTTTATTTATAACCTATATATTACATGAAAACAGGTTTTGGGTTTGTCATACTGCACATGCAATGATTTACCCTCAATCATGAAATGCAAATTTGTTTGTGATACATTATGATAATTCTTCATAAATATTTTGATTATAAATTTCTCTCCCTGATAATAATCAACAATTTTTAAAATTAATTGAAATTGAAACACAAAACACGAATCTTGGCTAAAATATAGGAGTAATAATAACCAAACAACAAAAACCAAATGTAACAAAAACCCAAAGCATTTATATTTGCTTTAAAATTTGTTAAAAAAATTTTTCATGCTTCTCAGCATAATTCTTCATAAACATTAGTTCCAATTAATAAGATAAGTTATTTAATTGATTTTTTTTTTTACCAGAGAAACTTGACCTTGCTATTTGGGAGTTGTAGGAAAATAAAGATAATAATAATGTGTGTTCAACTTTGATAATCATTAGATCAATAAATCCCAATACCAAAAATAGAATGACCTTTAGGAATTTCAAACCCACTGCTTTCCTCGAATTATGGGAAAGGTAAGTGGATAATATCATATCTTTCAACATAAAAAAGGCTGATCTATTGGGATGGACTTTATGTATTCAAATCAATGTTTAAGAACATTACAATAAGTTGGTATTGATAACATCTATTTTAAAAACCAATCTAATGATCAAGTATGAAAAAACCCAACTCCCCCAAAATACAAAATGCTAAAGCAAGGGATGTAACTCTATAAATTTTTCCTTCTTATGTATCTATTAAATATTTGGTTCAGCCCCTTTAGTTACAAAAACTAAAAGAAAGCAGCTTCATGGTCTGAATGCCACATCCCTCCCTGACAATAATCAATGTTATAAAAAAACGTGTGTCTTCTACATAAGTACTTACAAGGCTAGCACCTAGAATGAGTGGAAGTCTTCATACAAATGCAGCATTTCATAATGTAACAATTAGATGCGACGTAGATCATTTGTGAATAATGTTTTAATTTCAACTGTTTATCTCTTGCTTCATTAAACACAGAGAGGGAGTGCAACCCTCTTAACAGTTTGCTTGTACAAATTAATTATGTTTTTTTGTTTGTTGATAAAAATTGAAAACTTTTAAACTGCAAAATAGGACAAACTGGAAGTAAATATAATTTGTGTAAAAAAGCTAATAATTCTAAAACAAATTATAAACACGGGTACAATGCTTCGTTGATATGAGTTGGCTTCAAGTGAAAGTGGCTTAAAAAGAAGGAGAATGTGTTGTCTCCCTTTTTAACTTATTTTTCTAGCTAGAGCTGTCTTCCCCTGATGAATCGGTGAGTGGGGTCCCCTTCTCCACATCTATATCTCTCCACGACCTTGAAGCTGCATCTGAAATTCTAGACGATGCTCCTCCATATTCTCCTTTTCTCATCAAGGCAAGCTCACGACGGGTTTTCAACTTCCTCCTGGGTATCTTGGAACCAGAACCGTCCTTCGGACTTCCTTTGGTTTTACTTCCTTGCTTAACAGACTCACTTGTGGCCGAATGGCAACGAGGCCTCTGGTTGGCTGGTTCAGAGTCCAAGCTGGATTTTGATTGGTTGATGAGATAGTGGTTGAAGGAGTGAGGCCGTTCTGCAGAATTTGTTTGGATGCGATGAGGTCTTATCATCACCTGTGGACGTCCGTCTTGTGTCCGACTGACTTGTGGATGTCTTGGAGGAAGAGGTGGAGGATTTGCGTTGTCCGAAGGAGTTTTGGATATGGGAGTGAGGGCAGGGGGAGGAGGGGAGGTGAGTGATCTGACGGATGGACAACTTTGAGGACGGGGGTGAGGGTAGTGAAGAGGTAGTCTGGACTGAGGTAGACGTGGAATGGTTTGGTTGACGTATGGGGCGTGGGGATGACACGCAGGGCGGGGATGGAATTGTGAGTACTGTTGATGTTGTTGGTGCAATGATGTGTGATAGGGAAGTGTAGAATGAGGTCGTTGGTGAGAGTGAAATTGAAATGAGTGACGGTGATGGCTGGAATGGATGGATGAAGATGAAGGTGATGTCGGAGACATGCTGTGATTGGACGAAATATTCATGGCCCCAGTAGGCACGCAAGACAAGGACCTCCTTTCCAGCATCGTAGGGGTCAGACTGCCATTAGTCATGGTCCTGATAGGGGAGGGCAGATGGGATGGGGTGTGACATTCACCGATGGCGTTCATTTCTAAATCAGCCACAAAATCTGAATAAGTTGTCATTTTATCCATATCCATGTTGACATAATTGGCGCTGCTTCGTTGTTTCATAATTTCAACTACTTCTTTTCTTTCGGTTTTAATAACGCGTTTCTGTAGTGATGCAGTCTGGTCGCTGCTGATGTTATTATTATCTTTAGACCTTGTCTCTAACGAATTGGAGTGGTAATACTCTGATGAAAATGTTTCTGAGAATACGTCATCCTTCACAAATTCCGGAGTCGACGACTTTGGTTGAGAAATGTCTCCCTTTTCAACACATTCTCCTCCTGATGATGATGAAGAGGAATGATCAACTTTCTCAGGGTGGTTGAAAATCTCGTAACTATTAGACAAAGAGTTTTGCGAACTGCCCATTGCATCGATACCGATGTCTTTCGTCTCAGGGACTTTCAGTCTGTCCATGTTTCCTTCTTTGTTATTCATCTCAGTTTTACCTTCTTCATTATCAAAGTCACCAGTTAGCATCGTCCTCCCTTCAGCATTAGCAGAGCTATGAAAATCTTCATCTCCTTCTACCTTATTCATCCTCAGGGCAATTGCATCATCCCAGAACTGTTTACTGGACTCCGAAAACATGTCCATCTGTCCCGAAAGATTCGCAACTTGACCTTCGACCGCTTTGCGATTTTCCCTTGTGAACTGTAGAACGAATTGTGAGAGGGACATTCCCTGATCACTGACTGGCAAGGAAGGCGAATCACTCATTTGGCCTGAGATGGGAATTAGAACAAAAAAATATTTAATTCAACATTAAATTACACAAGTAGATTCAATGAAATAAAAAAAAGTTTGAATGCTTTATCTCAGATGCCAGTATTTCCACAATTTGCAAATAAATCAAATATGCTTTAAGCCAGGCACAGAACTTTTATGAAGATCTATATTTTGTTTTATATCTTTTTAATTAATACTAATAAACAAAATTAACATTTGTTCAAAATACAGTTTTCAAAGTTCATAAAATGATTTTTATCAAGAATACCATTAAAAGGATACGTTTAGAATAAAAATAAATATATGTTTACTTGAAACAGTGTCCATATTTTTAATGAGACATAAAGAATAACAGCAACAGTTGTACAAATAAAAATATAAATATATATTTAAATATGCTGCCTCTAAGAATTCAATAGTTTTATTGGCCTGATATGTCTTGTTTAGAAATCCTTCCCTTCCCCCAGCCTCCACCCGAGACTAGAAATAGTTGGCAATTATGAAAATAAAAATAAATGTTTTCAACTCAATTGACTGAAAAGATCAGACAACCGTCTTGTACTTGTGACGTTTGGCCATTGAAGCTGCACCCTATTATTAACCACTACCTTCCCATTACGACACATAAAAATGTCACATTAACCCCAAGCCTGACCCTAACCCTAGCACTGACCTGTGCTGGGTCCTATCAGTCTCTGACACATCATGTGGTCAAGTCCAATGTCACTGGCCAGGCTGTCCTCATCGTCATCACTGTTGGAGGTTGAGCTCAGAGTTGAACAGGTGAACGGGTTGAAATGCTGAAATAGAACGCAATATAGAATATTATGTCTGCTTGGTAAAATACCCACAGATTCTATAGCTGGTGGGTGAAAACCATGACAATGTCTGGTAATAATGAACAGTGTATTGTTTCTTGCACCAAAGAACAGTGTATTGTTTCTTGCACCAAAAAAGCTATATTAGCAAAGTGGGCTGATCCCCTCTTTGACTTAAACATTTTGATCCATACATATCATTTGGAGTCGTATACCAGGCCATGGACACTGGCTGGGTACAGGTTTTATGTTTATCTGGATACATTTTATCTGGGTCTGCACATTGATGCCTTCTGCCATGTACATGGTCCAAGCACAAAGCTGGTCACTACACTGTTTAAGTATAGAACTAAACAGAACTGATAACAAACAAACAAACAACAAATTATTCAAATTCAAAAGGCATAATGAATGCCCATCACTTCAAATCCCAGATGTCTATCCAATGTGATACATTCATACTATTGTTACATATCATCACTGTATGACACCAGATGTTAGTCTCACTTTTTGCCATTTTAAATATGCTGTTATTTAGGATGTTTTATCATTATCAAGTTAAGCTGAAAGTAAACAAAAAAGAAGACACAAGGCACTTTAAGAATACAATGGAAAATTCCTGCGACCATTATATTATTTAGCTTTGACTATGAGATAAACAAAATTAAATGTAAAAAAAAATTACCTTAACATCATCCCCTGGTATTGATACATCCCAGTTCTCAAAAGCCTTTTCCAACTCATTGGTACATAAAGGCATTGACAAACGTTTGTTATCTCCTTCTGAAGACTGATGCAGGTTTCCTTCGCTCGTCCAACGAACCAGCCTTTTGTTGTCAAGCTGTCCAAATGATCCCTTTTGTTCATGTCTTCGGACAACAGTCTCGAAATTTGAAGGAGAATCGGATGAACCCGATCTGTCAGCATGATCTTCTGACCCCACACTTGCTTTCTGGTCTTGGGCAGCATAAACTTCATCTCCAGCATCTTCAGCGTTGCCCTCGTAAGAGCTGCTTTTCGTACCGGTTTTGGAAATTTCATGGTAAGACTCTGTTCGAGGAAATATTCTATTGTTCATGCTATTATTTCCAGCACTTACGATAACTTTCTCATCACCGGATGTGAGGTAGAATTCATCATCCACCCAATGATATCCGTCTATGACATCCGTCTTTGCCGAATGAGATGCCCAAGAAGAAGCAGAAGGGTTTTGGTCGTGATGTCGATGTGGTTCAAACTCTCCACTGTTAAGGCTTGACAGGCTGTGATTCAACTCATCAACGGTTTTGGACAAACTGGCGATCTGCCTTGAGATTTCGTCAAACTCCTGAAGAGCGATATCATCGTCTTCATTCCTCCCAATGGACCCAACCTCATTCAACTCAGTCGGTGAAAGCCCTTCTTTACTACCATAGGACGAAGACAGTAGACTTTTGTTCGAGCCCAGCTGACACAAACTGTAAAACTGGCTGTTGAATTGCTTTTGATCGCTGGTACTCTGTCTCGGGCTATCATCACTTGTGATGGCACCTGTGCTGGTGTCGAGAGAATCTCTTGTCGAAGCGAGTTCAGATCCGTCTTCGTCCAACTCTGTGACGTCTGAAAGATCTAGACGAAGAGATCGGGTGAGAAATGGGTAGTTCTCTACGCGCACTTGCTGTCGATGGTGGCTGTAAACATTGTGGTAGCCATGGAAATGTTGGAAGTGGTGTGAGGTTGTTGTCATGGAGTTTGATGAGTTATGGGACTGTTGTTGATGATTGGATGAAGCTGAGGAGTTGTCTGATGAAGTTTCATGTCCCTGATATTGATGCTGCTGTATGGCTCCCTGTAAAAAAAAACAGAACAATTTTTTTAATAAAATAAGGAAACTACTGTTACAGCACTGAATTGTATTTTCAAAGGAAAACTAATATATCAAAAACTATGTTTTCAAGAGAAAATTATATCAAATTACGAAAAAATTACATTCTCAACAACATTATTATAGTACTTGTCTGTGAAGGTCCCAAAGATATATTTAATTGTTTTCATCATTTTTCTTCAGAATACATGTTGAAGATGAATGAAAGTAATGTAAATGGTGCCTCAGGAAGTAGGTGCAGGTTTGATCCCTATAAATTTCTGCAATGTTTCTCACTGTTATTATTGTGGGCCTTTTGACTTCTTTAAATGGTCTTACTTTATTGAAAACTTACTGAAAAATTTAGGACTCATATAATTTTTTGGTTTTATTTTCTATAGCCAAGTCACCATCCAAATCTATACATTGATTAAAACAAAAAAAACCCACAGAAAACCCAGTACACCCATCAGATAAGGGATAACAAAATAAATTGCTAAAAATCTTGCATTATATCATCTTCGGAGACCAAATGGGGATATGTATCAAATCAATTAAGACTGTCATCTCAACTGTTTTCATGAATAAAGTCAGTATCCAAAACTGGAAACAAAAGCAAGGATAAAACTCTTCTTCATGGGGAATGGCTGATCTGGTACTGGACATGGGGCTTATCCCAAAACAGCTGAGGGATAAAATAGAATTGAATACATAGAAAGAGCTGTCATCATACTCAAGTCACATTGACCAATGATCTTACCCAGTGTTGGCGATGCAAACGATCTAGATGTGAAGCCGACGCTGATCTCTGAAGAGGCATTCCATTGGCCCAAGAGGTGCCTGCGTCAAACTCTTCTTCACATGAGGTAGATTTTGGTCTGCTGCCCATGATGTTGTGCTCAGAATGTGAGCGCCTGAGAAACGGAATGTTGTCGCTGTCGCTGTTTGGTTTATCGATGTCAACATGGAACTGAAGTTGCTGCTGCTGCTGATGCTGATGTGAGAATTCTTTAGAGCAATGCTGAATACTTGTGGAAGACATGGATGAACTTTCCTCCTCACCGATGGAAGAGTTCTCAATAGAGAAATGGTGATTATAATCGTTGTTGCTAGACGTCGCTGCCGAACTGGCTGATATTGCTTGATGATTGGCATTTAAATTGCATAGAAAGGACGAGGATGAAATTGACGATAATGATGACGATGATGATGATGTTGATGACGTTGGCGGTAATGTTGAATTATATGGTTGATTGGAGTTTGGGGTATCATCATTGGTGGGACAGCAGTTTTTTATAGTAGAAATTGTCTTATATTTAGGAACGGTAGCATTTTGTATCGTACCGTCATTGTCACTCTCTGAATCTGATGACACTTGTTGAAAGGCCTGATTGGTCAATACAATGAGAGATTTTTTCATATGAAGTGTTTCATTGGCTGAGGCTGTTTGATTTTGATTATCCCTGACGATTTGATTCGCGGATGCCGATGCTGATGATGACGATGAGACAGGAAATGCATTGGGGTGATGGTTTTTCTTATCATTATGTGAAGTAGATATGGAGGAAGTTGATGGATTAATTATTGCTTTGGAACACGATGACATAGCACATTTTGAATTGGATAAACTACACACACTACTATTGCTACTACAACTATCACACTTGAACACGGTACTGTTATTTACATTATTGTCTGTAACGTCAGTTTTCAGCACTACTTTATGCTGTGATATGTCGTTTTCATATATTTTCATCCCAGTGTTTTCTAATAAGACGGAATATTCCACTGTGGTTGAAACATCCGTATTAGAAGATGAGGAAGCTTTGTTATTTTGATTGATATTCGTATCTTCTTTCACCAATTCCAGTACGACCCCCCCTTGTTTGGAGTCCTGTGAATCTGTAGCAAGAACGAGTGTGAACTCTGTACTGATATCAGTACCTTTCACAACCTCAGTCTTCCCCCCCTTGGTTTTAATATTATTTTTCGCACTATTTACATTCTTCTGAGAAGACTTTACATTCTCTTTTGGGTTACAAGACTGGTTTGACTTTTGTTTTGAGATTTTACCTAAAGAAGATTGTTTGTTACTGCCTCGGAGCTGTTTTTCGTTTACAGGAGATGTTTTACTTGTTCCTGATCCACTAGCTGTAGCATGCGGCAATTTTGAGGCTGGTTTCTTTTTGTCTGAAGATGCGACTTTTGTAGAGGTCGATTTTTGGTTTTGAGAAGACATTTTCTTTGAAGTTTGAGGCAGTTTTGATGTCTCCAAACCTTGAGTTTGGCGCTGTTGTTCTAGCTCTTTAAGTTGAGGCTTCTGCTTGTCATTCTTGTCTCCAGAAGAAGAAGAAGAAATTGGAATTCCTTTCAATCCTTTGGCATTTCTAGGTGATAATGGAGACACACTCTTCTTTGGAACTGTGTTAGAGCAGCTGTTACCACTACTACCGGAATTCTTTTGGAATTGATTGGCTAAGCGTCTAGGACTGTCAGGCTGCTGGTAACTGGAAGGAAAGAACGTTTTTGGAGAGGATGGTGATTTAATAGGAGATGATTTTGGAGAATTATCTGCATCGACCTGTTCGGTTTTTCCGGGAGTGGTTTCAAACAGCCGGGCAATTTTGGAGACTTTGTTGGACGTTGGACTAGCCAGGTCTGTGCTGGACGTAGAGACTTGGGAAGAAGAGCTAGTGACCATTTCTGTCGTACTGTGGACAGAGGTCTCCATGGCCGAGTCTTGGTCACTGACTATATCAAATGAGCGGTCTCTACTCTGAAGGACAGAGTCGGAGTTTCTCCTTTCTAAGAAATATCTTTGGCTACTTGTGTCTAATCGGAGAGATGCTGATTTGTTTCCCAGAAAGTGAGCCTCTGTCTCAGACCTTTTCAAAGTCAATGTATCGCAAAACTTTTCCATAATTTCAGGATGGATATCAGAAGACATGGTTGAGTAGCCGTCATCTTTGCTGCCAGATCTTTCTACTCTGAGGTTTTCAAAACTCGAATCCGACGACGGACAGATTTTGGTTTGTAAAGGACTTCCAAATTCAGGGTGGTGTCTGGAAACCTTATTTTTGACGCCTTTAATAATGTTGCTGACTAAACTTTCCATCATGTTGTCGGGTCTCAATCTATTTTGCATTACACTGTGCTGGTCATGAAGCACAAAACCAACAGTCATGTTTGTATTGCTAGCACCGGGAAAATTTTTTAAATCGTCTTTGGCTTTTTCTTTCTTATCCTTTGGCTGCGATCTAGCCTCAGGTTTCACTGCTCTGATAGGCTTGCGGGCCACCGGAGGAGGAATTTTGCTTGGGCTTTTCAAAGGACTAGAAGGGGTGGAAAGTGAAACACTACTGCTACTGCTGGTGACTTCACTGGCGCTGTCAGTACCATGTCTTAGAGAATGAACAAGAGTACCATCTTCCTTAACTTCGATGACAGAAGATTCCATAGTCATAGATTGTTTAGATCCAAACATTTTAATGGGAGATTTGTCCTCAGAGCTAGTCGAGCTGACAGAGCTAAAGCCTTGAAAATTGAAGTTTTTGTCCTGAGGGGCCAAGATCAATTGACCTGGTCTGGTGAGTTTAGGGGTGTCGGTAGGGCTAGCACTATTGGGAATACTTCTTGGACTGGCCGACATAGCTTCTCTGTTAATGACTAATGATAGGAGCTCATTGCGAGAGAAGGAGTGTGGGTCTTTGGTGCTGTGGAGCCAGGGGGGAGTACCTCGATGTGAGATTGAGGGAGACTGGGAGGGAGAAGACTTACTGGCGTAGCCGAGATCTTGTGATATTTGGCTGGGGTTTGGGGAAAGAGATGGGGAGGGTTGGAAAGACCTTTGGAAGTTTTCGGTGTGAATTTCAGCTGTGACTTCTCTTGTGACCATCGATGGATCTGTTAGGCTTCTGGTAACAGCCTTCTGTGACACAGTTTTTGATACGACAGGGCTTGAAATAGTTTCAGATGCGGTTTCAGGGATGTAAGGTTCATCGTATATAGGCTCTGGTTTTCCTTTGAATGCATTCATCCTCATTTCATTGGCCATTGCAAGATCAAAATGACTGACTCCGTGTTTGTCACTAGCGCTAGGATTAACGGATGCAGCAAACTGATAATTGCGAGGTGAATCCGGTGATGAAGAGCTCATTTTGGACGATGATGATGACGAAGTAGAAGTAGATGCCACTCTCATCTTAGAAACCATTGCATTGGTAGAAATAGTTTGACCCGTTAATCTATCTATACGTTTCTGGGGTGAAATACAAATGGATGACCAATCCGAGAAGAAGTCGTCGTCCAAAGCAACTTCCGCTTCCTGACTGCTGTCGAGAATTTCATTGAGGGACATGGTGGAAGCCGTGCTGAAATCTCGGGACACCGGTCTGGAGTCAGAGTCTTCGTCACTGTAGTCGTAGTAATAGTATTGACCTGGCGAAGGGCTGGGCGACTTAGGAGATTTGGCCGATGGTTCTGTGTACGGATTTCTCAAAGCTGGTGACGCCTGGAATTTTGTGCTGGATTTGGAATGCTGCTTTTTGGGAGCTGAGTCTTTAGCAGGAGCTAAATGTTTCCTCTCAGATTTTTTATTATCCTTGTTTATATTTTTTACTTCTTTAGATGAGGACTGTGATGTTGAGGTTGCTGCATCTGTTTTATTTTCACTCGTTTTTGTTTTTTGTTTTTCGGTTTCAAGCTCATCTGCTGAGTTCTTTGCCAAGAGTTTTTCAAAACTTTTATTGAAAGCTTCAAAACTATGGTGGTTAATGTCACAAATTCCAGAATTTTTTTCAGTGTCTATATCCGCAGAAGTAGTTCTAAGCAAAAGTTTTGCACCTTTGGCATTCAGCCTCTCTGGAGTCAGAGAATCCCTCCATGAGGACGTGTCCATACTCTGTGACAGCAAAGAAGATGAGGACGCTTTATTTCCAACCCCAAAATGAGTCAAAGCATCAGCTGAAGCCGACTGTTTCAATCGTTGGGAAGGCACATAAGGTTTCTCCTGTGTCTCTGAACCTCTCCGACTCCTAGCTCCTCGTCCCATTTTCTTCACCCATCCAAACGGGCCGGATGCTCCGCGTTCTAAACTTCGACTCCTTCTTTCGCTGACAGTGACGTGCACCATTTTAGGACTCGAATTCGTCGCTGGAAACTCGGTTTCAATTTTTGTTTGGACAACCTGGTCTGTTGACTCAACTGGTGTTGACCTACTTTGGCTTGAGGAAGTGATGGAATCGGGGCTGGAGCTTGATGGGACATCGTTGCCTTGCTTGGGGGGCATTTTGTCCCTCAGCCATGGTGGGGGTGAACTTAGCTGTGGATGGCCTGGACTGTCGTCTCCCATCTGGAATACAAAGATCGTGATCATTAGATTATATTTACTTGTACACCTATTATGAATGGAAAAGCAAAACTAATTGATTTACTATAATGTAATTAATGCAGAAAAAGAATATTATTATTTGTACAGCTGCATCTCTGGCAGAGTGGATGATGCTGTCTCTACGGGACAAAGAGGGCCTGGGTTCAAATCCTTGAAAGGGAAGATCTAAGGGCCTTTCACAATTATTCTTAATGCTCCATCACACCACACCTATTGTAGATGGACTTTGAGGGTGCCCTGGTTACTACCTCACCTGTGTCTAACATTTATTTAAAAAATCATAAATTCTAGAACTACTCATTGGTTAAATCATCATTTACATTGTAATAATTGCGGCATTATGATCAAGTCAGCTCCATTTAATACTTTGATTACATGGAATGGACCTGTTAGGTTTTATTGCAGATGCAGGCTGCAAAGATGAACTGAAGTGATATCAATGAAAAACTTACAATTTCACTACACATGCTGTGTAAGGAGCCAGTGGTAGCCATGAAGTCCGAACTCATTTCCCCAGCTGTCAAAGCCAAGCCATTGTTTCCAGTCGATGAAGGGGCAGGGTAGAGGTGGGCATTGCCAAACTGGTTCTATAGGAAAGAGAGAAGAAGTGGAATTATGTACAACAAATGTCAATGTTATTATAATATACCACAAAATAATGTATATATTTATTAAAAAAAGATTGTCAAAGACACAAGCAACATGCTTTACCAAGAAGAGCCATAATGTTTCTTTCTTCCTTTATCAAGCAAACCCATTGCATCTTCTGGGTATCGTGATATGAATAAGAATTACAGGTGTTGAAATATTTTCATGTTGTCAGCCACTGTTAAGAAGCCACAGAAATATTCATCAAATTTTACCACAGAGTCAGTTGTCGTCCTCATCCGTTGATGGAACATTTGGTTGAGGTGTTTGTTTTGAAGTTCCAAATCCTGGACACGGCTCTGCAGCTTGAAACATTCCTCTCTCAACATCTGTAAATAAAAGGTGTAAGACATTTATGTTAACGTCAAATTCATACACGTATTTCATAGTTGTCCAAATCATTTGTTATACCACAAAGCAGTGTAGGGTCTCGTACACCACTCAGACACAAAGCAAACAACACATTCAAACACTCAAGTGCCTTGACCATAAACACAATATGATTATTGAACATTGAGTTGCTCCCCGTTATTCATAATCTGTTTCTAACTTAACGAAGTCTTATCATTGAAACATAGCTGTTTTGCAAGCTCTGTCAACAAATTGAAGCTAACTCATAATAGAGACACTATATCTTTACTCACATTAATTTCTCTTGGCCGTACTATACACAGCAGGTAAATATATAATATGACCACCCCCAGTCTTGAACACAGGTAAATAGTGTACCACATGACCAAACACAGTCTCTCACCTTCTGGGCCAGGAGGGCCTGGACAACCTGGTTGGCAATCTCATCCAGACATTTCTCGTACTGTTGCCGCTGCTGTTCATTCTCAAGCACCAGGGAACTGTTCTCAGCCTCCACCATCTTCAAACGTTCCAGTAACAACTTGGATTTGTCCCTCTCGTCTCCCTTCCCATGGATCTGCGAGAAGAAAAGAAGAAGAGTAAGCCCCATACTGTTTAATTAAGTAAGACCATCTCCTAAAAAGAATCACTATGGTCAGTGTGTCCAAAATTATAGAGCAATAACAAAGATGGAAAATGGTTGGCACATGTCATCATAATGGACACAGGGTGGGGGGTACAATGGTGTATAGTCTGTGAGTATACATACACTTGGGAAATGGTATATAAAACATATCTTTATCTTTTGAAAAAGGTGAAAGAGGTGAGGCCATACCTGTGACTCCATCTTCTTGACCTGGTTCCTCAGCACCATGTTGTCTCGTTCCAGGGAGCTGATGTGGCTACAGTACTTTTGGAGGTTGGCCTGGTGTACGACAATCAATAGCATTAATCAATATAAGAATAACAATTTTACCCCTGCAAAATATATCTAATATAGTTTTGTTGATTGCAGCATGATTTAAAGCAAAGAATTGGAGAAGTGGAGAAGCAGCCGAGGCATCTAAGCTGGTTAACTAGCATTCAGAAG
>JARFNW010147043.1:0-19149 GCA_031763155.1 Dirona albolineata | reverse complement strand
AGAGAGAGAGAGAGAGAGAGAGAGAGAGAGAGAGAGAGAGAGAGAGAGAGAGAGAGAGAGTGTGTGTGTGTGTGTGTCTGTGTGAACGTGCCATAATGATAATACACACTATTATAATAACGAATACATAATCATGTCCAGAGTTGGCAAGGACGTGAGTGAGCAATAAATAATGAATATAGCAACAGGCAACAGAACGACTGGCTGTGCATCTCTTTCCTTGGTCAAACTATGTCATGGTGAGGAGGTAGACTACACAGAAAACACAAGCTAAAAAGGGATCTCATGCTTTTTAAATAAATTGAAGAAATGTTACAACTAGAATCAAAAAGATATCAAAGTGATGGACTCCCAACACAGGGTTAGTAGAGGTAGGGTACCCACAACTGCGATCAATAAACCCGATAATGGTACCAGTTTCTATAGACACCGTTTCGAGCCCATGTTAAACAGTTGTCTTTTTGTACCGGAGCACAGACACCACCCTGTTCTTGTGCTTGGACAGTCTTCAGCCCACAGAAAAATAATAAAACATGCAACTTAGAAGCAGCAAACAGTAAACACAAGCACACATATATACATAAAGAAGAGCTGTTTCACAAAAAATAGCATTGCATGTTAAAGAGCACCCTTCTCACGGGGAAAGGTATTTACAAAAACACAATGATAACACACAGCACACAACGACAGACATCATGTAATAGTAATAGTAATAGTTTCTTTCTTTGAGCAAGTCAACCCTAAAATTAACATCGAAACTTTGGGGGTTTACACAAAGAAAACACTGGGATGCGGCAAAACAAAGCATGATACAGGGTTGAAAGGCGAATGGAGAAAGCATTTTACAATTGGCCAGAACATATACATTTGTTTAGCTGACAATGCTTCATCCATAGGTCATAGTGAAGAACGAAACATTGCCCATTACACTAAGGAAGCTGCCAGAACAAAAACATTAAAAAGGCGTTCAAGCTGTTTGAATTGGATTCAGAAGCAGTCATCCATGATGATGCATCAAAACCCAGTTTATGGGTCAAATATAAAGAGAGGTTGCTCATTAAATGTTTGTTGAAGCATATCAGGCAATGCAATCAATGAAATCAAACATGAATAATATGGGTCACGTCAAAACTAATACATGATGATGAATGACAATAATAATGTGAACATGTATAACCACTAACAGATAAAGATTCATATAGACTATCTACACAAAAGTCTAGTGACATAGCCAATCCTTTTTTCCTTTGTTCAAAGAGGTAGTTCTATACATTACCCTATGTTTGATGTTACATTATATATATCACTGATTCACTTCAGATTTGATTTGAATAATTGATAATGGCTCTTTCTTTCTTCTTTTTTTATCAATTTCCTTTCTACCATTCGGTGTAAGGTTAAGTGCGGACAAACTTTCGCCATTGATCTCTATCCAGAGTCTTACTCTTTGCATCCAAATACCTGCACCCCCTCTTTTCTATCACCTCTAATATTGCTTCTTGCCATAATTTCTTTGGTCCACCTCTTGGTAATTTACCTTGTTGCCTACATTCTAGCATTCGTTTCAGAATCCAACTTTCGCTCATTCTATTCACATGTCCAAACCATCTTACTTGATTTCTTTCTATTTTATTTTCTAAGCTTTCTGCATTTACTTCATCCCTTATTCTAGTGTTTGTACTCTAAGCACCAATGCCAACATATTCAAAAGTAAAATATAATCAAGTAATCCATTACAAATATGTATCCATATAAGCCAAAGCAGCCTGATCAATAGAAGACTTTCTCTCCATAATTTCAAGAGGGGTCACAAAATAAAGCTAAAAATGATGCAGCTACACAAAACAAATATGCCACTTCAGCTCTCAAACAAATAACACGCCACTGCAAGGAAATATGTGTGTACCTGTGTTAGTGCGTCAGATCTCATAACATAGATCAGTCATGCAAAGAAATGGCTGGAGTGAGACAGAGCAATACACTACGTGAGTCAAGAATCATAGTTGACACCTTTTTAAAACTATTATTAGTACTGCAGCAACTAAAAAACACATTAATTTATAAATTCCATAGAAGATATAAAAGTTTTTACTATCAAATAAGGAGATTGGTGCCGGGTTACACAAGCAAAATTGGGACCCACCAAAAATGTGATAATTTTCTTCATGTTGTTATAATTGTGTAATTTCACATACTAGCAAAACAGCCAAAGACTGCTCACAATATGATTTCATATTAAGTCATCTATGCAAATATAACATTCATTGATCCAAAAAAAGTAGAAATAATGCAATTTTGAACTGTTTGCACTCTGAATTTATGCAATGTTTGAGTTAACAAAAGATACAGGGCTTTCTTCTGCTGTATTTTTTTCTGGAATTGTTCCACTATTTCATGTTTAACTACCACCATTGAGTCCATATTAAAAGCGACTCTCTTTGAGATTCTGCTACTTAGCAACTCATCTTGGTCAGTAGCCTATAACTGTCCAGCAATTAGTCCAAGGGTAAAGACAGAATTGTTGCCTTATTGCCCTGACCTCAAACTTTCAGGTTCCCCCTTAACCACTCCCTAAAAGATAACTTTATGAAGAGTGCCACATCTCATACAGAAAAACTGTTGACAGCTTACGTGAAACAGGCTTAGTTGTTAAAAAGAAAAGAAAACAACCCTCTGTGGGTTGAGACAGACCAATCATGTCATTTCTTAAGTCGCAAAGTAATACACTGTTCCCTCTATGATTAAAAGTAAACTTGATTTTGAAACACATTGTCTATCTGTGTTAATTTGTTGTGTGACCAATATTTCAGCAACAGAGCTTAGATTGATGATGAATGAAATTTTGTGATTTGACACACTTGTGTAAATTTTGTGATTTGACACACTTTCAAACTTTTTAATTAGTATATAGACATCTTATCGGATGCTCAGGCTTTGGCTGTTTTATTGGCATGCATTACATTTGCAGCAATATTAAGAAAATAATTTCACTTTTGGCGAAATCTGGTGGGGTTTTTTTTTATTGGGGTGGGGGGGTTCCGCTCTAAAACATGAATATAAAATGTTGTGAACTTCCTCCACTACATTCTACAGATGAATGGCACCAGACAACACATAAATAGACGATATTAAATGGAAAGCAGCACTAGAAGCATATATGTAATGTCATTAGTAGTGAATGGCACTTATAAAGTGCTTTTATCCATGTTCGCTGTAACATGCTTTAAGCGCTTTACAGTGGCACATTTAAGGTAAAGCAAGGAGTTATCAGTAAGGCCAGTGAACTTGCCCCTGCAGCAGCATTAGCACCTTGCGTGGAGTGCCAGATGTCTCAATCAATTAAGAGGAGCTGCATTCTATCTCCGATAAAGCTGCACACAAAAGTTCAATCCCCTTCTTAAGACTTCCTGTTTTTCCTTTACTCCAAAGGATTTTTTTAAGGCACTGTATTCTAACCGCCCTATTTATTTGTCATCAGTGCATGGTCTACAAGAATATCATCTGGTCAAGGTTACGACAAAAGATCATACTCATACCTAGTATTGCTTTTATTGCAGCTGAGTGGAATGTCTTAGTTTCAAAATCTCTTTTTTAAGGTTTGATTATAATTACATTAAAAATGTTATAGGGCAAAAAGTCAACGCCTGCAAATCTTTTAAATTAATATTTGATGTCATAACATTCCTTTCCTTCATTTGACTCAGTATCATGCAATTTTACAGTATAAGATAATGTTGTTACCATTATACTTAAATAGAATTATGATGGTACTTACTGTTGCTGTTTGCTGTTGTATTGTTACGGTCAATATCAAGTAACTTCAAACCACTTCTCTTCAGATCTAAGGACAGCACGATTGTCCTTCTTTAGCTGTTTCGTAAGAAATCTGTGTGTGAAGAAAAGTCACGAAGTGTTATAAAAAAATATGTATATTGTAAAAAAGGTGTAACTACAACATGAAAATTCAGCACAGAGTTGAACCTTTTGTCCAAAACAAGCTGTCCTCAAATTCCCTAGTATAGTGTCTGAAGTGTATTTTTTCAGTAGTAAACAGAACTGACTCTTCCTTTCCATCTATCTTGGATATGGATGTGGCTGCATTGTAGTTGTAGGCTATCATATGATGTTAATTTGCAGGAAGCTTGCTGCACTCAACAGACAGACTGCTAAAGACAATGATTTAGATAGTAATAAATAAATTGTAAAAACCTAGTAGTAGCATGGAAGCTGTGTCTACAGTCTGCAACTACAAGCACATTGAGGCTTGGTTTTACACTCAGACAGCAATGGGCACAGATCTCGTCAAAATGCCTGTTCCACTAAGGCTAAGCACTCTATCATTTTAATAGCTTCCACTACATCCATAAAAGATCAACTCAAAAAGAACAAAAAGGTAACATTATGTATGTAGGAATGTAGGTGGCTTTTACTGCCTCTTTAACTTTGAATTTAGTCTTCAGTTTTGATCCTTCTCTTATTATTCCTAGATGCTGCTGTTTATCAAGTCCCCTTATAGCGCAAAAAGCAGTGTAGGGTCCAGCCATGTGTCAAGCTCTGAAGGGTGTACATGACAAATGGAAATAAATCCAAATGACAACAAGGACTAACACCACTCATCACCTTACACATGGCAAGAAAGACTCTGCATCAGAAATTAAAAACGAGCAGGTGATGATGAGCCCACTCAGCCCACTGCGTCCAAACCTCTTTAGTCTTTACCAGTAAAAAGGACAACAATGTACCATGTGAGGTCCGTACATTTTACCGATAAACACTTTGCTGTTACCCCAGTGGTTACTCTTCAGTTACAGGACAACTGGGATAAATTATTCCTAGATATAAACAATTATTATTATTGATTGCACTTGACTTAATATATTATATTGGATTGGACTATTCATTAGTTAACTCGGAAAATGAATTGAGCATAACTTCAGGTTAATCTGCCGAAGTACCAACAAATGCATGACTGCTCACTCTCGACATCAGGTCTCAAAACATCTGCAATAAGTATTGGTGATCAATGATGTTAGCAGAGTAGAGTCAGAGGCTAGAGTTGGAGTCTAGAGAACTCTTGAGATGAAGTTGAAGTTGAAGAGATGTGTCTGGCCAAAACAGACCGTTTTCGCAAGCACCTCTGTGTTACACAAAAGCAGGCATCTCATTTTCCCTCAGCACATAAAAGCCATGATATTCAGAACATGTACAATTAGTTGTGTCTGTCTCTACCTGTTGCACTAAAAATAATATTTTGGTGATAAAAACAGATACAAACAATCGCCATCTTCTTACCCCGGTCGCAGATGTTCTAATGATGAATGATGACTATCGATACAGCAAGACCCGGATGTGACACTATCGAAATAAGTGGGCGTGTCCTTCTGCTGTCTAGAGTTCCCGCGACAAGGTTTAAAACATAAATTTTACGATAGCCCAGACACCGTTTTGATTTAGTCCTAATTAGGCCGTACATGCTCTTATTGTTGTACAATTGCTGTCACTGTCAGATTATGAGTCTGCTGTTTATTCAACCTAAATGGTTGGAAATAGAAATGCATACTTGAAAAAAGGTTGGCTGTCATGTTCGATGCATAACGGGCTTTCTTCGTGGAGCAATAAATTCCCCACCCCGCCCCACCCCGCCCCACCTCTCCAACAGTCTCGAATGTGAGAGGAAACAGCTATTCGTTCTTATGCCTAATAAAAGATTGGTATTAATTCTTTAGTTCATACAGCAATTCGTATATTATAGAAGGACCAAAGGAATTGTGCTACATACTAAATGCTTGACATAGTGATATGTCCGTTATTAATAGCTCAATGAAACACTCATTGTAATCAGCCCAGATTTGTTCAATTACGTGATCTGGAATTTATGAAACCTTTATTCTGATGATCCCCAACTTCTCGAAAACAGACTTTGCAACTGAATCCTAGCACATGAATTGACAGATCTTTACAGGTGCCTTTTTGTTTCGTAATTTTAGGGAACGAGGGATGCCAGAAGCTAAAAAGCCGAAGAAAAGGAATGAAAAAAGATAATGGTATAGTTTCAAGTGTAAAGCAAGTAACAAAACAGAACGTCGAACATAACACACGGCTCCTAGACTACCTCTTTGAGCTTACCGTGCCTTTTTGTGTCTTGTTTTCTGTGTTTGATATCAGTATTGTTACTTGTTTTACACTTGAAGTTATACTTATACCACTATCTTTTTTTTTTTGTCTAGTAATTTTCATTCTTAAGCTGAGATGATAACAATTGTTAGGGGAGTCAGCGGTTGACTTATTGTTTGTTTATCTTCTCCCTTTAGAACCGTGATTAAACCGTGAAGGGACCAGCTCTGTGCCTGGCCGAGGGCAGGCTACAAGACAGAAGGCGTCGATGCGCAGACCCAGGTAAAACGCAAATATGTACCCCACTAGTACACATGACCTGATACAGTGCTGGAGAATCTATGGATCAATTCTTTTAAGGCAAGCAGGGGATCAGCCCACTCTGCCAAGGTTGAGTCATTGAAACATCAATTAGCCACACGATAGAGTTGTCTTGCAAAGAAAAAGACGAAGGATTTGGGGAGTGTCCTTTGTTAGCGGACTGTAATTTGGC
The DNA here is from genome assembly GCA_031763155.1 of Dirona albolineata. NCBI lineage: Eukaryota > Metazoa > Mollusca > Gastropoda > Nudibranchia > Dironidae > Dirona > Dirona albolineata. Next base: position 12,542 of record JARFNW010147043.1, on the reverse strand, counting down.
ATGGGTGTGTTCAACGAACGAATGTTCCACCATGCCTTCAAGAGGAAATGGAAGAGAAAGAGGAGGAGAAAAAGAAGGATGGTGAGGAAGAGAATGGGGAGGATTGGTGAAGAGGGGGAGAGGTAAAAGAGGATAATAAGGAAAGGGGGGGGGGATAGAGAAGGAGCGGGAGGATGGTGGGAAGTGTGCACTTCGGTGGGAAGTGTGTCCTGCAGTGCACCAAGATGTGTTCGATGTGTTTGCGCCAGCTGGCTGCAATGTCGATGCTCCGCATTTTCTTGGATACCGCCACCCTGGAGTCATTATACACTCCATAGAGTCTACTCCAGTATTCATACAGATACAGATATAGATGTTGAGGAAGGTGGGGAAAGGGGGGGGGGAGAGAGAAAGAGGAGGACTATGGTGAAGTAGGGAAGGAAGGGTAGTAAAGGAGGTGGATGGTGAGGGAGGAGGAAGAGGAGGAGCAGGAGGAGGAGAAACAAGAGGAAGAGAAAAAGGAAGAAGAGTTGAAAGAGAGGACCATGACATTGAACAACAACAGCAACAATAAAAGATCAAGTCAGGAATCCTTGACATGTAATGTTTCAATTTATTCATCAATACATATCGTGTGAGGATCTGGAGTGTTATAAATCAACTTATGTGTACGCAAATACTGTACCTATTCAATATTACATTATATGTCAAGATTAAAATAATAACAACATCCGTTTACATGATACAGTGCTAAGACCAGTGAAAAATTACCATAGTAAAAAGATTAGAACCAGTAAAACAAATATAATTAAGGGAAGGGAAATTATCAATTTTGAATTATCTTGACTTTCACAGTAAAATCATTGGAGGACACAAATAATTTATTTTTTTTAATTTCAAAAGAAATAAATAAAGAAAGAAAGACAAAAAAAAGTAGATATTACATTTTCAAGGAGGATTCACGCCATTGACAAATCATGACTTTATACAGAGAAACAAAGTTGGGAGCTGTTTATGGGTAAATTTCAGTTTAATTCATTGAATTTGATATGCCTTTTCCAAACTTAGTGGATTCTTCCTTTTGTCAATCGAATACAACATGAAGGTAAGGAATATTTGCAAGTGAAGTCCTAAGTTTTCGTTGAAATGAAGACTATATGACTGTTATTGAAAGTGAAGACTGAAATCTGATTCAAAATAACAATAATATACTAATATACAACATTGCAGTATTATATCGACAGAGTTAAGAGGATTATCACATGACCGTTCATCAAAAAAAAGAAAAAGACGGGGAAAAAATTACGTTAGAACTTTTTGTAATGACCGACCGCCTCATCAATGAATGCATGAGGTTGAAATAATCAATGTGATGTCCTCGCTCATGTATGAAATATGTGAATAATCAACATTTTATTGGCATAATGCTTAATATCCAGACTGGAGTATTGTGTAATCAAAAACATGACACTTTGACTTAACACACAGAGAGAGAGAGGGGGAGTTTAAGTAGGTAAGAAATCTAAAAGGGTGATAATAATATATAATAACCAATTCTTGCCATTCAGACATAGAATAAAATAAAATGAACAATTGAATGGGGTGGTTCACTTACAAACTGAAAAGTGAGAGAACGATTGAAAAAAAAAAAAAAAGAAAGAAAAAAAAAGAGTAAAAATAAACAAAGATTGACGAATATAAAAGGACAAATAAAATTATTCAAATGATTGTCGATGGATTACAGAACGTAAGCAAATAGAAAACATAGTTGTTAATCGTTAATTCGGTCATCACCATTCCCCAAAAAGTTGACGACTAACAATATACTTTATCATCGAGTACAGGTATATCATAATATATATATATATGTGGGTGAAAAAAAATATAATGTCGACACAAACCAACCGGATTTAAGCGAGAAACATATTGATGGGGTATGAATTAACAAGAAATGGATGTATTATATATAATATGTAATAGGAAATGAGAAACACATTCCAGTATATTAGAAAAGATGGAAGAGAGTAGAAAGACTTCTTGAAATTGTAAATAAGAAAAGAAAACAAACCTTCCACAGATTTATTTCATGCACTAGTCTAGAGTCATTTTAATCATGTTATCAATGATTAATAATGATAATTACGTCATCAAAATTGTCGCCAACATAAACTTCTACCATTCACAGATAGAAAATGTTTGAAAAGGCATAAAGGTCATAGATACTTCAAAAACATCTTTTTTTTTTTACAAAGTTAAAGCTTTCAGTGAAAATGAACAATAGGGAGATTACATGCATGCATTTATATTCAAAACAAGTTGCTAAGTGGATAAATACTTTGTCACTTAAAATAATAATAATAATAATAATAATAATAACAATAATAATAATAATAATAATAATAATAATAATAATAATAATAATAATAATAATAAGTCATAGAGAATATAAATGTATTATCAATGCATTACCAGGAGATATATCAATAACAACTCTTTACTCGATCAATGATTCTTACTTATATTTCTCTTAGAAAATTCCTTCTGACTCTGTGTCAGTTCTTTCAAAATCCTCTTTATCGGTCGATCTGGAACACAGCAACACCCAAGTAACATTGTCCACGCATCAAAAAATTGAAAACAGAATGAATAGCAGAAACTTTAACAAAGAAACAAGACTTAACATAACACGTGGAGATTTTTTATGATCATTGGTAACAGTAATGTAAGTATGACCTCATTAAAATTATGGACAACAATGTGTTCCCCCTTCCCCCACTATTTTTTTTTCAAATCTAAAAGTTTGAATACACGGGGGTATGCAATGTGTTCCTGTTGTGTCGATGTAGCTAAACAAGAACGAGGAAAGACATATTGACTGAACTAAACGACAACTTGCCATGAAGGAAATGAAAAAAAGTGTGGATGGGTGAAAAAAAAACATGAATTAAAATATCAAGAAAATAAAGGTTGATTTTAGTGTACTGACTGAACTGAACAATAGGATTTTTTTTAACACTGAGTGAAATACACATCTCAATACATCATGAATCACTGTTTAATTGTGTGAATAACATTATTTAATAGGTAACAAACATTGCATTTGAAGTATTTTGCTTTGAGATATCATTCCATCATCTCTATCATCACTCTATTGTAGTGTGGCATTCTATTTTCTTTTTAAAGTGTAAACTTTACTTTCATGCCATAAGTCCAAGCGTCAATTTCACTGTGCCAATTTCACGCCATATACAAATGGAATGGAAATTGATAGAAAACATATCTAAGTATATACGTGACAAAGTGCTTCTGCAGTGGTTCTAAATTAAACATTACTTTGAATGCAGTTTCATGACTTTCATTTATATTCAAAAGAAAATTAGGAGTAAAGTTTATACATATATGTGAAAACCGTGGGTATAAATATTACAAAACAATTAAAATAAATAAAACATCTTGCAACATGAGGGAAAGGATAAAAGATAAACAAAATTCTTAATACTCATAACAAAATAAAACATTTTAAATTGAACAGCCACTTGATTAAAATAGAAATTAATGTGATAGGAATTCAAGTCTCTTTGTATGTATGTATGGTTGCGCATAACACTTGTAGATCAATATCAGTCTTTCATATGTGAGTCAAAACTAAAACCTGTACATCCCCTATGCTGTGCCAATCCTCATCTTTGTGCAATTTTTGCAGAACAATTAGTTTTTAAAATATTTTTCAGGAAGATGCAAAAAACTGATTGTTAAAAACACATGCGATTTTATTTTGGCTGAAGAGCTTGAATACCTGGACCCAGACAAGATTTTGCTTGTGACCAGGAAAGCCCCATTTTGTCTAAATATTCCCCTAAACAAAAATTGCACATGGATGTTGATACATTGAATAAAACATAAGCCCAAAGCAGAGTAAGAGTGAGACCTGTACAATAGTTAGTGATTAGATTATATATTGCACTTGGGAATAAAATCAATGTAGGTTTTGATCTAACAAATTGGCATAAATAATTACTGAGTAAAGCGTGATTTAACTTCTGTGTAAATCCATTTTATACAACAATCATATACACATAACGCAAAATGTCTTTTATCAGATGTGTATAAGACTCTTTCTCTTTCAACAATGTGCATGATCAGTTAATTAATTAATTCCTATCAGCCAAGACAACCACCCATCATGCAAAGCCACTGATCTGGATAAACAACGCCTGTGACAACAGCAAAACTTGTAATTGTAAATCCTTGGTTCAAGACCATAGAGGACTAAAGGCTTATGAATTATGTACTGTATTACAGTAACAGGCATTTTAAAAAATAAATAGAAAAGAATTGTCATGCCATTGATAAATAAATATTATTTAAATGTGACAACACTTTACAAAATGAAATTATGAAATCATTGATTAAAGCCTCCTGGGAGGCAGACAATTTGTCCTTTCATCTTCAAATCTAAAACAAAGATGAAAATCTGTATTGTTTCAGCCAACATAAAATGAAGACACATACATGATTGTAAACCGGGTTATGGGATGACGGAGAAAGAAAGAAACCCCAACAACCCGAGTCATCATTGAGGATCAATAGATAAGGGATGCCCACAAAATTTGACAAGGGTTTTATAACAGCAATACACACGATGAGATGGTCACGCCGATTAGACACTGTAGTGTGGGACTGAGTCTCTATTTGGCATCACATTGGCATCCTTGGGAAAGATGCTTTATTCTGATTTTGTCACTTGAAGCAGACATATTTAAAAAAAATGGGTACACGTTGACAGCTTGGAGAGCAAGTAGTCTCCTATCTAGGTGGTGATGAATTATAACATGCCCAAATTACTAGACAGTAACTAAAACAAACATTAACTCTTTGGGTGACAAGGCTCTGAGGTAAGTACTGAACAGTGGACTACTGATGGCTTTAAAATACATCCAAAGGAATAAATCTACAGCAAGCTTATCTTATCAGTTGCGTAACATAATGCTAAGTAGTGGAACAGAGTTGTATTTGAGTTCGTCTTACGAGTGGTCCACTGCAGCGTTAACAGCAGCAATAACAATTATATTTGAAAACAGAAATTCATTATCTTTTTAAATGCTTCTCAAACTTGATATTTTCCATTATTTTCTCAATCCAACCGTAACTTATGTTGTTTATAATGCTAAGCAGTCTTGGGAGCTGCATTGTATCCATATGGTGCATAAGAAACTGACTTTACGAACATTTAGAAAAGCTTAGTCTGGTACATGAGCACTTCATTGATGCTACCCAATTTGGGGTTCAAGCAATTGTTACTGTAGCCTTGGTAATGGCACAAATTGAATGAACAAAACCGCGTATTCCTAAGACAGGCCTGCTTATCTTGAATTCAAGATCCACACAATGACTAGTTTTGTGTTTTGCAAATGTCCTGTTTGCGTGCAGGTAATTTATGCACTGAACATTGGCTTAATGTCTGGCTAGGTGATTACATGGATACCCTCATACTAGATAACAAAACAGACACCAAAGTTATCAGGTCGGATTTTGAAAATTTGATTGAAAATTAAATCTATCATTTGAAATTATAGTTAATGCCCTTTAAAAGTCAAACAACAAGGTAACAAGTGCTTTCATCATGAAAATGGGGATGATTGACATACTAATGTCATGAAAATGGGGATGATTGACATACTAATGTCATCATGAAAATGGGGATGATTGACATACTAATGTTCTGCAAAGACAAGATCTAAAGGAATCAAATTTCTAGCATAGAAAGTAATCTGACAATATGAACCGTCAAAATTTCACAAATACATTTCTACTTACAATTGATTTCTACTTCCAATTTAACCAAAAGAAATATATGACAATGTTTTTAGGGAAGCTGGGATCACATACTTTGATAATACAATATCACTGATATGAAATGAAAATTTGAAAAATAAACACAAAACATTTCTGTGACCTTAAAGTACCGTTACAAGATATGCCAACCCCACTCAATTTTAACATGTTCAATTCTGGCAACGAGAAAAAAATCAAAAGTTCAACAAAGTGGATCTGTTTGCTAATTTTGCACTGTAAAATAAGTTAAAGTAAATGAAATTGCTTTTATTCTCCTCTTTTGTTGTAATTTTAAATTTTTGCGTTCTCACATTTAGTATACAAGTGAAATTTTGTACGAAATGAAATACAAAATTTTTTGTACAGGTTGGCATCTCGGCTGACAGAAGTCCACAGGGTCTTTGTGACGTCATACCTGGTTAGTGAAATCAGGCATCACACACACTGAACAAATTCATTTAATGCAAGGTAAAGAAATAAAACATACATTAATAATGTCAATATTTTCCTTTTTGTGAACCATTGCAAGGCAGCTAAGATGTAATATAAATAATAATAATAATAATAATGAAAGGCACAAAGACACCAAACCAAGGCCGTGTCTATTTCAGTGCAGATTTCACAAATTCAAAATTTTTGTTGTGACTATTAAACACACAGTTTGGATCAAAAAAAGCAAAAACACACAAAAAAACCCAAAACAAACTAATTGTATATATTATAATATATATGTATATATATCCCCATGCATTACCCAAATTTTACATAATTTACAGATTGGTGCATTCAAACAATATGGTTGCGTACACACATGTGCAATCATACACGACAATCATTCACAGCCAGTAGTACAGAGTTATTATCATAACAATTTAGAGCACAGCACATCTCTCGTTTCAAATATATCAGTGAAATCTTTCAAACCAATAATACATCTCAACACACACCTTTTACAATGTGTTCATTTTCAAGTTTTCCATTATTACATTGCGCTTGGCACACGCTGTTGAGAATTCCCAAACACTCAAAGCTACTGGAATGTTTTCTTCTCATTGTTTTTACCAATCCAACGCAACATAGTATTTGAACTTTTCACAAATACACACACACACACACAAAACAAAAGTATTTGTGTGCGATTGCATTCTTACATCTTTGCCTTCCTTCTTGTCTGTCATCTCCTTTATTACTGTGCTGAGTAGGATCCAATTATTATCAATAAATATTTGCAATAAGGCTCCATCATAACTTCTCTTTCTAGAAAATATGGATCTGTTTAATTAAAATCTTCATGCACATTTTGAAAGCTTCCTTGGTGACAAGACTTCACTAGAATATATAGCAGTTCATTATTGTTGGTGCAGTAATAAAACAGTGTCTATCTTAAAAATGAAGATTTATATAACTACTGATTTGACAACACAGTCAAATACAAAATTGTGATTATTGTCAATATCCATTCTTATTGAATCGGTGCAATTTAGTGATCATTTCACGGCCAATGATATGTTTTTTCTAGAATCTGGGAGGAATTAATTGAACAATGAAGCCTCCTTGATGTTCTCTCTCCTCCTCTCTCACTTTGATTAATATTAACAACAACAGCATCCATCATTTTCTAAGTCTCAGCGCATCATTCATTAACAGACATGAATTCATGAATCAATACTGATTATGCACCTGGCTAAGACCTAGAAAATATTAATTGCCTAATTAACATAAACAGAAGCGTTTAAACATTATCATTTCAAAAAATAATGACAGAGCTGCTGAATTATATTATTTAATCAAAGCACTTTTTTTCTTCAATTTTTCAATTGTTTATCTACATTGAACTGTAATGTATGAATGGCAGAAACTCTTTCATTTCAATCGATCAGTTGCTTTCCGCTTACAAACAACTTCCACCCATATGAACATGGTATCTCGTAAAGCAGTGATAGGCAGGTTGTGAATAACTCCGAGCAGCTACATGTCACATTACTCATCTAACACTGACAGCATTGACATAACACAAACAATTTTGTAAACTCTTTGTGGCCATTTGACACAAGATGTAGATTTAAAAATACACACCGACATTTTCAAAATTTAAAAGAGAACTGTCCTCGCTCACCCACATTCCCACATTATTTTGATTGTGCAACAAGAAAAGGCCTTGCGTATAGTTTCATAATGTAAACCTGTCTACAAAAATGTAACTATACATAGCTCACTGTTCGTTCAGGGTCCACAAAGTATTTGCCTGCGGAAGAAAAGGAGGATTCAATCATTATTCAGAATATTATATGAAGAGGATTCAGTAAGACATTTTTATGTTAACAATATTTTCCCACTTGTTTACTTTCATCACTTACCATGATGTTCTATAGATTACATCATACTACATCATGCTTCCATGTTTGATTCTGTGCTTACATGTAGTTGTAAAAACAAAATTAAAAAAAATAGCATTTATACAGCGCATATTCATGACCAGCGCCGGTATTCCCAGACCATACGTTAACTGTTAGCACACTTTGGCACAATTTTATACATAAAAAAATTACATGAATAATGCAATGTCGTGAGTATAATTCATTGCATTAAGGTCGTGCCAAAGTGTTCTAACAGTTAACGCATGGTCTGTGTATACGGCCCCTGGTTGTGCTCTACACGCTTCACAATCAATCTGTGTATAAAGATTTAGTCCAAAAGAATAGAAAAACACTTGAAAACGTGAAATTTGTCAGAGCGAATGAAAAGCAGCCTGTTACCGGCGCTAATCAATACACAATGGTGTGCTTTACATAAAAATCTGAAAGGCAATGACTTTAACATTCTTAAAAGAGATGTTAGAATGATAGTGGGATAATGTAACAGTGCCAGTGAGAGACAAGAACAGAAAATAGAAAAAAGCCGTGAACAGAAAACGAGCCCACTTCGTCTGGACTAATCCGCAACCCGTAGGGAAGAATCTCAAATCCTAATCAGAGTGCTTGCTTACCTGTGGCAAACCGTTTCTTCATCAAGGAGATCCGATACCCTGAACCCACCAGTTCAAATTCAGCACCAGACAATGTAGCCCCCTCGGCAGCAAACTGCAAAGCAGTGGTAGTGGGCTTGTTCAGCATCTTGTTCATTTCAAACTTGGCACGGATACAACCCTGTGCTTCCTGTTCGCTGACTTCCGATATATCATTCAGTTTCCACGTTGCTCGACAAGTATTTGGATCCCTGCAGAAGATCAGTGATGGATTGGGTTTATTTTCTTATTTCATACAAACTTAATAAAGTTAAGTAACATTATTCATCACTCACGAGCTAATATTCTCTTTGAAAAAACAAACTCAGAAGAATTTTTTCTACATATGATGTTGACAATCAAATGACAATAAACATTTAGATCCTATATGTGACAAATATCAAAACTAGGTATGCATGCACAAAAGACAGTAAAGAATAAATCTAGCCTTTGTAGAATCTGATTATGTGCTGTGAGGAATGTTTACAACCACAGTCAAACCCAGTCCCAAAACTGTATTAACAACCAAAATTGTATTAACAACAACAACCAAAATTGTATTAACAACAACAACCAAAATTGTATAAACAACTAAAATTGTATTAACAACCAAAATAGTACCAAAGATACATAAAGGTCATCCTTCAAAATATTTTCTGATATTCAAATAACGGCCCTCTAAACCTTCAATGAATGATTCATACAATATAATAATAATAATAATAATAATAATAATAGATAGCTTTTCTATTGCGCTTTACCCCATTGAACAGGCTCTAAGCACTTTGTATATAACGATCCTAAGCCATGACTGGCCTGACTGATTGGCCTTCAGGTGAAAGACTTACAATACATCTGTCAAGTAATAGTAAATGTTTAAAGAAAACATAGAAACTGACCAGTTTCCGTTTGGTATACTCTGCATTTTGGACACGTCCCCATCAATTGGAACGGCGACATGTACATTTTTAATGGTCACCGCTGACGACATGGCCGACGGGTTGTAGCGGTAATCCAAACGGAAGTCAGTGGATGTGTCATCATATTTCCAGTACACCACCAAGGGCAGGGGGGTGCTTTCTACACCAGGTGACGATTTCACCTGAATTAACAAGAAGAAATAACAGTAGTCATGGTCAAAGGTTATATCTTCAATCTAAAAGTAAAAAAATACTCTATATATGTATGATGATATACAATGACTTTATAAAAATAACCCTCAAGACAATTGGTGAACACTAATATTTGTAGACATACAAATCTACCATTAAGCGTATGTTTCAGCCAAATACTCATTTATAAAGAAATTTTACTACTTTATGTCTATTTCATTAAATCTTGGGTGATTTCAGTAAATCTTTCAAACCCAGTAAATATTTAGATTTCAGTTACTTTTGGCATATTTAGCAATGAATCAATTTGGTATTAAATTCAGTGGCGGATTACTGATCAATGCTGGGGACATTGTTTATAGGTTAGACCTGGGCATTCTTTTACCTGGTATTTGAGAATGTCGATATTGAAATATGACGCTGCCTTGTTCTGCTCCCCCTGGTTCCTCAGATGATCCACTAGATTACCCATGTTGAATTCAAAGGCCATGTTGTCTGCCGTACTCTCAGAGTCCAATCTGTGACGGGGAGGAGTTTGATAATGGTCAATCCGAAACATAAGAAATGATGCATTCAATCAATAGAATAAAATAATTTAATAATCCTTTGAAATGCGTTAAAAACAAATGAAAACAAATATACTTTTTGGATAAAATATAATACACTCATCAGAACGTCTGTCACTGTAATGGCAAATAATTTATTGAAACCACGCAATATGCAACCTCAATGAAGATAGAAAATAATTCATCTTTTCGTTTACTTTTTTTGCTGTCGCTTAGCTAGCATACAGGTAGGAAAAATAAAAATGGAACCAAAGTTCATTTTAAATAGGATTATGACAAACTTACACCATCTTGAACATAACTCATCCACAGCCAATAACAAGAAAGTCTGATCCTATCGCATGAAATCTTACTTGGATAATATAGAGGAGTTGGCAATGATTTCTTCAAGCCTGCCCGTGTTTTTTATCCGAAAAGAGAGAAGGGCAGGGGACGGGTTTTCTGTAAACACACGCACCACACCGGCAGGGAAAGACATCATCACATTTCCCATAATTCTGACAACACATCTGAAACAAGAAGACAAGATGACACATTTCAGGTTTTCATCATCAATTTTATATTCCTTTTGGGGGGGGGGGGGGGGGGGGGGGGTTTCATTTAGCTGATAATTTGTTACATACTTTTCGGGTGTATGAAATTAAACAAAATTGCAATCAATAATCTTCTGATACTTAAAGGTACACACAGCATCTACTATAGAAACTTGATACTGTTTTAGATCATAGCCAAAATCAATGAGCTTATGAATACAAATTAATGACTTTTCAACTTTAAGTGGATTGAAAAAATCGGAAATCAAATTTAATCTGGGATATTTACATCCCTAATAACATAAAAAAAGAAAAAAAAAGAGAAAGAAAGATTGTTGTGATCATATTATAGTTCATCAACAACACTCACTTGGTAGCATCGTGGCCCTTGAAGTAAGCATTGACTGTTTCCGTGAAAGCAATCGCAAGCGGAACTGTGTCCGACATGCCGATGGTTAGAGGACTGGGTCCTCGAGACGAGCCCACTGGCATTGAGGTGGTGTTGAACGTCATGCTTCCATTGCTTTCCGATCGACTCATGGGAATCGCACCGTTCAGTTTAGACTGGGGGGGGGTGGAGATGGGATTTTATTTTAAAAGCTTTCAGAAATATCACAGATATAATACTAATAATACTGAATTAATATAATAGTGCACTCAAACACAAAATGCCCTCAGACACTCAAATTTTTATTTTAAAAAAATCATAACATGTCATAAAGCATACGTACAAGACAACAGCAGACATAAGGGTTGTATTGGACAATAGTGGTATTTCATGATCCTTTTAAACTTCTAATACCAAACGAATATCGTGAGAAAAATTCCAATGAGTCTGAAATCAGAATTTTGATATTCAGAAATCTTGATATAATATCTTGTCCTCTCTCCAGAGGTGAAATTTTGTTTCAAGTTAATGCAATTAACTTTTAAGATGCCCAAATAAACTTATTGTCTGACTTGAAAATTAAAAAAAAGGGAACTGGGTTGTTCCTCGGATCTAAAAATCCTGAAACACGACTCATTTTGCTGGACACAAGATAAATGGTAATAGTAAATCAGGTCCCAGGTGTGATAGCCTACTTACTGGTGGTGGGATGATGCCTCTATTCCTAGACGGAGGCCTGGGCACAGGGGGTGGGGGGAATGCGCTGAGAGGGGAAGTCACCTGACTGGTGGGTGTGGAGGTGGTCGGGCCGGCAGGGGCATTGGATGGGACAGGTGGAGGCAACCCATTGCTTTGGCCCAACAGGTCGGTCGCATCTGTGGACAAACATAAATTGGTACTTGAATCATGTTCTTGAATGATTTTTGAGACTTTAGATTAAAGTTACTAGTTATATATTATACATTATATATATTTGTGAACGTCCCAAAATTGTATAGCTGATGGATAAATACAATGGAGAGAGAGAGATAGCGAGAGAGAGTGAGCGCGAGAGAAAAAGAGAGAGAGAGAGAGAGAGAGAGAGAGAGAGAGAGAGAGAGAGAGAGAGAGAGAGAGAGAGAGAGA
>JARFNW010146933.1:0-19151 GCA_031763155.1 Dirona albolineata | reverse complement strand
TTGGAATAACGACACCCCTGGATAACGACATAATTTTCCGGTCCTGGGCGATGTCGTTATCCGGAAGTTGCACTGTAGTCCATTTCAAAGAATTTCTGTAAATTTTGATGTTTCTAGTTCTAGGCAGAATAATATGACTAGAAAAAATCAAATAAATCTGCCACTTTGTGAAAACTAAACTTAAACGAAAACTTCTTTAAACATCGTGCAAAATCTAAGACTTTGAAAAAATTTCCACGGTTACCGTTACTTGCAATGGTTTTTTTGAAATTTGTAACATGCCAAGGGAAATTGTTTCCTAGCTCACCGAAGATTGATGAGGCAATCCTCTCCAATTTCACTTTTCAGGTTAGATGTTTCTACAGAATCTTGGTTCTTTTATATATTCTGAATCGTTCTAAAAATTTGATTTGATATTATAATGATTGATTTTTTTACCAGTATTTTGGGTCAGATGAATACATGTTTTACACTCTACTTGTGACTAGCAGCAGCTAGCCCCTGCTAAATCGATTTTTAAAAACAACAGCTTTGTGGATGAGCCAAACTGGAGTTTGAATATATAGAGGATTTACATACACCCAGTTTTTGTCCCTTTTTTACTTGTGGTTTCAGGTCTCAGTTATTTTTTTCTGTTTGATGAATTGCAGTAGATTTTAAAAAGACATATATATATATATATATATATCTTTAAAGGAGACAAGTACATTGTCATGCATGCAAATTTGATGCTGGGTGGTGAGGTGAGTAGCATGATGTCTTTTTATTTTGGATTGAAGAAGATATAGATTTTCATACAATGTCTTTTTAACCATTTGATTTACAGGCATTATGAACATGCCAAACCAAGGAGCTCGCCAAGTTTTCGTCTACGATCACGGAAGACCACATTGGTCACAGGGAGGACCCTTGTTTTACGACCGCCGCGTCCCACCACCAGCTCCCCAGTTGGGAAACTTTCCAAACCCCCCAATCCAGGGCCCATCCCCGCAGTGGTTGAGAGGCCCTCTCATTGGAGGACCTGGCCCAAACCAGCAACAATTTGACGGGTTTGGAGTTATACCGTGGGGAAACCAACATAACCACAACTACAACAGGTGAGTGAATTTGATTTTTGTGATCACACTACTAGTGGTGATCGAGTTTTGATCCAAAAATATTATATATCCTTGCTTTAGAATATAGTTAATAATAGTAATTTTTTATTTTTTGTCACCATTTTATGGCAGCGCGTTGATGTTGTAAAAAAACAAAGATATATCTGTCTTGGTGCCATTTTTCTTTTTACTCAATTGAAAAGTGGGCACCCTCTCCTTTACTTTCTCAATCACGCCATCTCCTTGGCTTCTTGTCACCCCCAGATCTATGTTTCAGTTGTGAAGCTGGAGTGACCTTCTAAGACCCGAAAGTGTCAGTCTTTAAAAAAAATAAATTATTGAAAATATCTCTATCGCAGCATTTAAATTTTTCTTTTCAAATGAATAAACAGTGGTTTCGATTTTTCTTCTATATATGGTGTTTTTGGGTTGTTTATTTTTATAGGCTTTGCTAAGGTATAGGTGACTTGTTTGAAGTCTTGTAGATGTAAATTGGAATAAAATAAAATGATGAAAATATTTTTAATGTATTGTTTCTCTAGTGACATACATAATTACCAATAGATACCAAATAACAGATTCAAAATTTGTCTTGATTTATGGTTTGACTGTTGTCAAAACAATACCAATTGTTTAAAGGAATATGGATATGATATATGTTGACAATTGTTTGAAAGGCGAAGTCAATTGTAAGCCCTCCTATTTATATGAAATATATGTTTCTCTAACCTGACTTCCTCTCTCTGTCTTCCACCCTCCCCCCGCCCCCACCCCGAACTTAAATGTTTTAAGAAACAATCGACATCAAGGAAGAAACGGCAGCGCATCCAGAAATAACAGAATGGTGGTCGTGAATGGCCGGCACAACCACCGGCATCATCACAACAATAATGATCATGAGGTATGTTCCTGTTTTATTCATCTTGTTTGATTTTTAAACATGAACTGTACGTTTTTAATTTTAAGCCATTGCCCAATTACTGAAAATTTTCATCTGGAAAACAATGAGCTAGCCAAGGTAGGGACTTATCAAAACAGAAAAGGTACCTACTAGGAAAAAAATGGGATTCTTGTTTGATTAAAAGCATACAGTGTTGGTTTAAAAAAATAAAAAATAAAGTGGGTATGACACTAGAAGTGGAGCCATGAAACAATTCTAAGTAGTGCAGGCAAAGCAATTTCTTTATTAGAATATAACAGCCAATTCAACTCGTGTGATGAGACAAGTGACGTTAGTGGCTGAGTGGTTAGGCTGCAGGTACCAGATCTTTGGAGAGAATCTTCTCGATTTTGTATTTGATTCAGGTGGGAAAAAGAAGGTATTGGTCAGAATGTCAATGATGCGTCTAACAGACTGCTCTACTACACCTCTCCAGGGAGTTGGGAAGGATGACACAGACTGTCAGGGGATATATATGTGATGTAAAAATTCTGCCAGTCTGTGTTTGTTCAGTGATTGGTTCAGGACTGCAAACTTTTTTGCCTTTATTTAAGTAATTAAGAGTCAAGCTATCAGTTTGAGATGCTCATATTATTTATATTTATTGTTATCTTTTCCGCCAGGTGAGGTATCTTTGCTTCAAATGTGGAGACTTTCTGCAAAACTCTCCAGAGTCAGGGGTCCATCTATGTGATGGTGGTGGAAATAACAATGAACAACGTCAGGAAGAACAACAGCAGAACAACAACAGCCTGGAGTTACAGCAGCAGCGAGAGGAGGACTTGCATGCCAGGCTAAGTAAGATTATTTTTAGAATTAGTATTGTTGTTATTGTTCTCATTATTGTTCTCTGGTATCTGGCGAATAAGTGCTGTAATAAAATTATGTAATTTGAGCACTTTTCTACTTCTCGATTTGAATCTTTTGACTTTTTACACGGAAAGGTACAAAAGGTAAATTGATCAAGAAAGAAAGACTTTTTGCAGATGAATGATTTTTATACATCTTGCTTGGTGCATTTTACACCTTTTACAAGTCAGTGCTTATATTATGTGCTCTGAGAGCAATCTATGACCAAAGAAGCTGCATCTATTCAATATGAAGTAACTCAACAAAATGCTGGTAACGCATCACTATCAGTGCTTGGATCTGAAGATGGCTGGACTAAGGCTCTCACTTCTTATACATGAATGAAGTAGCACCATTATAATGTGCTATTCCAGGTTTAAGTGGGCTTTGTTATTTGTTCAGTTTGGGTTGGGAACATTTAAATAAATAGAGCAAAGTAAGCATTGTGTACTATTATGTCAATCATCCTCTTAAATTATAATTTTCTTCAGGACAGGTAGCTTTGATTTATCTATCTTTTTTTCTCTTTAAATCGTCCCAAAACTCAAGTGATTTCAGTTCCTCTTACAAAGGAAACTATATTGCATATATAATATATGTATGGATAATACAGCGCAAGGAGTCATTAAACCTAGACTAGACATCAGCAAGTGGCCTTGACCGAAATGTGCATGCCTTGAGGCAGATACTGTTGTAATATTTTGTAGATATTATAGTTGCTTGGTTTTGTCAAGTTTATTATATAATATTATATACAGGGTGTTTCGATACCTATTTCTAATCTCAAATCTAAAATTTCGTTCATTTATTTCAATATTTAGTATGTCTCTTTTCTAACAGCATCCAAATGCGTGAGGTAAGGCGAAATGAACAAATCAGTATCAAATTTCAAGTCACCCAAAATGCTTTGAAGAGCCATATGAGGACCATATTTGGAGTGTATGAGGTTCTTTTGGCTCTGTCTGTTTATGATTAAGCCAAAATGTCCACAAGCATTAACATCGGGTGATGATCAAGTTCATTCATCGTTTCCAAAGCGATCCATGACAAAGCCCCGCACATGAATGCCATTGCGACGCAAGCTCTGCTATAGGCTCAAATCAAAATGACAATTTCTTTCGACCTGATATTTTTAGAAAAGCGGATGGTAGACATGCAAAAAATTGAAAAAATGTATGAAATTTTGGATTTGAGCTTACGAATGATTACTGTTGAAGCGTATGTCATTTGTTTTGTCCTGACTATTCTGAGTTTGACAGGCCAAGGGGGGTCAACACCCTGTATGCAGCTGTATTTTTTATTTTTTGGGTGCATTTTATACAAGAAAAGAAACATTTTCCTACTTTCATATGAGCAAAAGTTTGCTCCCTTGAAATATTGTGACTTAAGTAACTTTTGTGATCGTTTCATTCTGTGAAAACTTGACATTTACATCCTAAAAACATCTAACATTTGCTTTTTTTCTTTCTCTTATTTTCCAGAGGCGTTTCTTGAGGAGGCTAGGATTGCTACTGAAGCAGATAGTAAACTGTCTCAGGAGGAAATTTACAACGTTTGTTTGGATAGGGCAGAAAAATTCCTTTCTCTTCATAGTCAGGTAAAAGTGAAAGAATAAGCCGATATTTTATAACATGCTCACTTTACATATTTCACTTTGCTGATTTTGGTAGGTTTTCTGATTTTGTGGCGGTTGGCACTGTTCCTATTTTGGGTAGTCAAACAGTTGAGTTGATTTTATTATTCAACTATGTGTAAACATTCATTGGGACTTGCTTGAGAACAATTTAGACTAGGTCAAGGACAGTGGTATTTTCCATGACTACATTATATTATAGAGTTATATATAACAAATTTTTGAAAATAGCACGAAGCATTGCTCTACATGTAATTTGTGGGCCCTGTGATGCAACAGTTAGAGAGCGCATGATTTTCCTAGATCTCCCTGAAAGCTCACTGACATCCCTGATATTTACATATTTATGATATGCTGAGGCAAGTCGAAGTTGATAATTTAAAGGCAATTAAAAGTTAATACTTCTAAGAGCATAATCTTGGAGTGTGGTTTTTTTTAAATTTGTTAAATTGATGTTGTGTTTGTCTTCTCTTTCACAGCTTTTGAATGAGCAGGCATGCATCAAGGCACAACAAGAGTCTTTGGAAGCCATGAAGAAGGAGTTTGAGAAGCGAGACGAGGAATTGGCATCCCTAGAAAAGCAGCTGAAGGAGGACCGCAGCAAACTGGCCCGAGAGTGCAAGGAGGAACGGGAGGAAATAGCCCGCAAATGGCAGGAGCTCAAAGACGAAATTGCGCGCATGGAGGAAATGACAACCATGCAGAAGGTAAATCGACACACTCTTTGTCAATACTTTTCTTTAAAGCTTTTTGTTGACTATAATTTTTTCCCTCTTGGTGTTAGGAACAGTTTATGTCAATTCCTGAAAGCCGTTATCCTGAGTCAGTCATTGTTTTTTGCCTCTGTTCTAACACACAAAACAGTATGGTGTGTAATGTGAAAATGGAGAGGGATGGACATGTATATTCGTTAACAGTGTCACTTAGATTTACTGAAGTCGTGTTTCAAAACCTGGGTCGAACAGTTCTAAGACATTTCAAAGTTATCAAAGCTGTGTCTTGCCAGTGCAATAGCAGATGGGCCTTTTTTTTCTTACCCTAGATCGTGTCAATGACATTTGTGTCATTTTCTGATCTTGACATTGATTATATTGTGGCCGTATGATATCCTTGACATTGCTTATATTGTGGCTGTATGACGTCTGATATATAATGTGCTCTCTTTGTCTTCCAGGGTCGAATTCGGTTGGATGTTGGGGGCAGCGTTTTCACCACCTCTAGGTTGACGTTGACACGAGACTCAGATTCCATGTTGGCAGCCATGTTCAGTGGGCGGCATCAGGTCACCCAGGAAGAGGACGGTACAATTTTCATCGACAGAGATGGAACACACTTCAGGTGAGTTTCATGTCCACTTTGATGAAGTTGCTGTAGTGGGTTGATTTTGTGCGGTCTACTGTCTTGTTTTTGTAAATTAGGGGAGTGATCACAAAGGCTGTTGATAATTTGCTCATGGCTGATATCTAATTGCCTGATTCAACTTGAAAGTCGTGATTGTTTGTATTGACATTGTGTCTGAAGCTGGGCATAGAATTGGTAGGTCTGAAGCTGGGCATAGAATTGGTAGGTCTGAAGCTGGGCATAGAATTGGTAGAAGTGGATTTAGCGTGTGTCTTGAAGGGATTGTTGAAATTGATTTGTGATTGTTTGTTTTTAATTTTCAGATACATTCTCAACTACCTTCGTGATGGTGGAGTCAACCAGGACAGTTTGCCAAGAGACAGACAAGTGTTGAAGGAACTTCGCAACGAGGCTGTTTACTTTCAGCTGAGTGGTTTAGTGCAGATCATCGAGAAATTTTTGTAAAGACAAAGAGGTCAAGGATGGTTTTTTTCTGAATGAGGTGTTGAACCTAATGTGGAGGAGGAACTTGAAAAGAAAGGGATCCGCTCAAACCTGGTTTGCAGAACAGAAAAAATAAGCTTGTGCCACACAGGTTGGCATTTTGATGTTGATTCATGTCTGTTTTGCATTCTTTAGTAACTGAACAATGTATTTTGTTTCGGCAAATTTCCTTCACTTTTTAATTCAATCAATTTGACACAATAGAGAGGAGGCATACTTTTTCTTTTAATTAATCTCAATTATTGGCTTTTAGTATTGTAACCTAGACTAGATTTTATATTTTATTTGGGTATTTGATGCTTAACTTTGCAATAAATCAGAAATTAATCATTTGTATCATTAGCCAACCACACAATGGAGTGTATCTGCTTCGATTTTTTTTTTCTTTTTTGTAAATTTGGTATTTACAATATTTTTTGGTTGGTGTCCCTCTAGGATTTGACTGTTGTAAGCATTTATGGGATTGTATTGTTATCAATTTATAAAATATATATCGTTTTTCAAACCCATATTTCAGCACTGTTACAGTTTGAAAAGAATAACCTTATAACCAGTAATTAAGGCTTGACGTGTTAACATTGTATTTTATGAATTTCAACGAAAGATATGTCTGTCATGTCGAAAGCTTAATATCACAGAGATGAAGAAAAGAGGGGGTGAAAAGTGATGAAGAAGAGGGGGTGAAAATCTTCAACGCGTCATGCTCCATATTAGACCTATTTTATTTTGTGCACCTAGATTTGTTGTCTATTTTTGCAGTGTTACCTTACTATATCATAGCCAAACAAATTTTCAAATCAAATTCCTGCCAATTAACTTTTTAACCTACTGCCAGATTTAAAGTCTATGCTTGGATTATGAATGAATGAGTGAGTGCTCCGCGACATGGCGAAAGAGGTGTTTTGTAGTAGGCTTTGTGTGTTTGAATATGTATGTCATTAAAATGCCGTGGTAGAAGGATGTTCCCCCTAATTCAGAATCTTGTAACTTTTATTACCAACTTTTGATCATCCATTTTATTATAACAATGTAAGCCGTTAATGGTCTTACTATCATTTTAGGTTCATTTCAAGTTGCAGCTTTTTTTCTTTCTTTTTTTCTTTTTTTGCTCTTCCTTTTCACGTGGTCTAATTATATATAGAGGGTTGATGTTTGTCACAAATAATTTATTTAGTACCGCTTCATTATTATTGTTATTATTTTGAATTGGGGAAAGACTGTCATAGAATAGAGCAATTATTATACTTTGTACCTCCCTCATGTCAAAGAAAATGATGTTTGAAAGATTTTTTTAAATTTCTTTAGTTATGATTCCATATTATTATTATAGGCTTAATAACAAAGATTAAATATCTAGATATATAGATGCCATACCCTTTCCCATCTCTTCCCTTTGCATTCTATTATTTGCACTTAATTTTTCGCTATTTTAGCATTTATATTATTATATTGGTTATTTTAGGTCTCGGATTATATTGGGCATATTTGTTGTTTCATTTGTTCTGCTCATTTCGGGTTTGTTTGTTTGTTTGTTTGGTTTGGTTTTTTTTTTCCATTTGTAAACCAGAGAATTGCATTGTGAGACTTTACATTATATATAGCTGTGATATTCAATTTAAACTCAAAGCTTGTTCCCCCCACTCATCATTGTTGTCATAGAAAGTCTCGCTCCCTCTCAGAATTATGATGTGTGTGGTGGTATGTTTATGTTTATGGTTTTTTTGTGAGGGATCGTCACTTTATAATCAAGATTTTTTTACATGTCTCAGGGTTCATGCACGCTTCAAAACTATGTTGTCTTTTTTTTTGTTTTCTTCTTTTTTTTCTCTCTCTTTCTCTCTCTCTCTTTATTTTTCTCTCTCTTTCTCTCTCTCTCTCTCTCTCTCTCTCTCTCTCTCTCTCTCTCTTTTCTATTTTTCTCTCATCATCTTAAAAGAATAATTAAATGGCATCAGTCACGGTAAGAAGAGAACTGGTATAATTGAGATTGCCTGATGATGACAAAAGCCATGTTTAAAAAAAATAAAATTGTAGCGGTCTTGACATTTGTGTGAAGAAGAAGAGATTGCACCAAGGGTCACATGACATTGAGTCATGGCAATACGTATATTGCTTTCATTAGAAAGAACTATTTTGTTTATCACTTAAGCTGCAAATATAATTCGCTCTCATAAATATGTTAGATTCCTCTCTCGTGATGTGGGATCGCTTGATCGCTTTTTGATTGGGATTTTTTTTCTTCTTTCTTCTTTTATCCTCCCTTTAGTTTGAAAAATGCTTTTGGTTTTTGTAAACGTTAGTTTTCGCACTCTTCTGCCCTAGTTGCTTTATGAAAGTCAGTATTACAATTTTTTAGTCGTCAGATTTGCAGTATGACGTATTGTATGAGTGTGTGCATGTCTGTTCTATGCTACAATTATTTTTTATTCGATTATGAGTCTGCTTCATAAACATGAATGCCATATTCTGTTTTTAATTATTATTTTTTTGTTTGTTGTTTTTTTTCTTCCTTCCTTTCAAATTATTGGAATTTTAGCATTTCAATCAGATTTCTTTCCCTTTTCATAATCTTGATGGTGTGTAGCATAAATTATATTATACAATTGACAACCGATCATTATATTGTGTACTTTTTATTTCACATGTATTATTATATTCATTTATTATATACATATACACATTTTATTGTATACACAGTTCTCTTCATTACCAATATTCCTAACCGTAGAGATTTTATATTGTTATAATTATTAGTCTGGCCAATTTATGATATTTTTTTTCCCCTTTCTTTTCTTTTTTTGTTTTTTTTGTTTTTGTGAAAGCTGTGAATTATTCTATACAAATTCATATTATACATACATATATATATATATATACTCCACTGTTGTGCTGTGCTAATACATTACCTTCCTAATCATGACAGAGTTTTCTCATTTATCGCCATTATTATTATTATTATTATCAAGGTCCAAACCATGCACTTTTTTTTTGGTAGTGTAAATTCCCAATTAATTGCTTGTACTCGATGATCTATATTGACTCTTATAATTGGTGCTTATGTGTTTTTGCTTATCTCAGGTATTAAGTCAAAACTAAAGAGGGAAAAATGTTTATTTGAAACTCTGTGACCGATCTCGTATGTTGGTGTTGGTATTTGTTTGGTGTTTTGGGGTTGGTTTTTTTTCTTTCTTCGTTGTCCATTTTTGTTTTTTGTTTTGTTTTGTTTTTCTTTCTTATAACAGGATGCTGTTGAAGGTGATATGTGGGGTGGGTATTAAGCGATAATCTGAATGGTACATTGAACATTTTATTTTTTTAATGTTAAAGAGATTTGCAAGGTGGTTAAAAAGTGAAAATCATTTTTATTGTTTTAACAGATTGATTTTGGGGTTTTTTTTCCATTACTTTGGGCATTTCGCATGTTGCTAAGCGGAGCAAAAATATATTCACTTGTAAGGTTGCCTTGAAAAGATAATTTTTAATGACAAATTTTAAAACTGTTCGTTGCAGATTATAAGACGAGGTGAATTTGTGAGTTAATCGTCTATAAATCATGTTCTTCAACTTTGTTAGTGAGGGAGTATGGGCGAAAAGATCAGATTTTTATTTTGAAACTTTATGGTAAAATCTAAGTTCCAATGTTTTTTTTCAATGCAACATTTCTAAAAAGAGAATTACATAGCTATCTTTGAAAACCTAAGTACAAGTATTTTACGTGTAATTTTCAAATTAGGTTTAAATTTGAGCACAGAAATAGATTATTGATATGCCCCTTTTTTCGTCTTTTTTTTTTCTCACCGAAAGCTTAAAGTTAGACTGCAGATGTAATCTGATGATTCATTGCTTGATTTGGGCCTGTTGTGATTTTTTTTTTATCTCGTCCATGAGCGTGCATTCTTTTCTCGGTTTCTTCCAATGTGAATCATGCGATAACTGTATATAGATTGGGTGTTGTTTCCCTGTCAACGTTTTACAGATATTTGTAGATGATGCTTTCAGTCATAATTTCTATTCTTAAAGCTTTTGGGCTGGGCGCAAGATATTTTCAAAGCAACCTGTATTGATAATGATATTGGTCATTTCGTGGGGGTTTTCTATTTGTTTGAGCTGTCCTTTTTTCTGATACCAATTCAAATTGCCCTAGATGCCCAGTTTGTGACTTGTCGGGCTCTGCATTTTCACAGAAAGTGGGAAATGTAAGTTTAGATTTATTCAGGTTTATTAATTTTTTAAAGAAAAAAAGATGAAAAGAAACCCTAAACTATTCCATGACTTGTTTTGTTGGCCGTACACCGAAAGGTACAAAAGGTAATTTGATCAAGAAAGAAAGGCTTCTTTTGTTAATGTATGTTCAAGAAAGGATATAAAGAAAATGTTCTCTTTAAATGTCACATACTAGACTAGTGTTAGCATTTTCATTCACAATTGAGTAATGTTATTTATAGTAAATGGAATATAGTTTATAAAATAAAGAATTACAAATTTGTAATTTTAGCCCGCACATCACAAGAGTTGATAATGTGACGGCAATCTCTTGATTGTTGTTATAGTTGCTTAACTTTATAACTAGAGCTGGTCTGGCGCAATTGGGCTGTATAGTAAGCTTTTATAAATTGTGTTCATTCAAACTCCTTTTCTTTGTGTGTTTAGATTTCCACATGTTTTATCTTCATACATTTCTCATCTCCTGTGCCATTACGCACAGACACTAATGCATGCCATCAAGGGTTTCATGTATTATTCTCACTGTCTTTTCCCTTCGTGGTCATTAAAAAGCCCATCCTCCCCACACGCGGCCCGTTGAAAATAATTTACCTGAAAGAAATACAATCCTCCTTTTTCCTTTTCCTTCAGTTTTTTTTGGTGATTTTTAGAATAGTTTTAAGGCGTGCCTGTGTTGAAGCAGGCATTGGGTTGTTGTTGTTTTTGTGGATTTTGATTATTTTTCATATCAAGAGTAGTACCTACATTTTATATTGTGTCTTAGATTTTCTTCTCACTTTTTTTTCCTCTTCGTTTGTGCCTGGATTTTCTGTTACATCGTATGATTAACACGGCTTTTAAATGATTATATATATATACACACACATTTATTATCATATATTTTATATAATTAACGTTGTTTGAATTACTACTTAGACTGCTTGGTTTGGTTGTATGCGCCCCCCCCCCCACCCACCAATGTTGCATTTTTCACTCATGACTTGTGGTCATCAGGGTTCTAGAGGTTGTGGATTTGCTTTATTGTTGTTGTTTTTTACTCAAGATATGATGATAACCTATCACAGATAGAGACAGAGACAGAGAGATCTGATGGGCTTCCTCCAAGGCCTACTTGCAGAGGCCTGTCAACCGAAGGCGTAACCACCCCAACCCCATCGCACAGTTGCCAAGATGTTTATACCAACTTGAAGTAGCTCTAATCAAGTTTTAAGCTTGTCTTCTGACAGCAGTAGTTCCCTGAGTGTAACACCCCTCCCAGGAATGTAAATGTTTAAGACTCTTTCAATATTCAAATCAGAGAGAATCTCAAAGATTAATTTTCCTTGCATAACACCACCCCACCCCACATTTGCCATTCAAACCCAGGTCTTTTTGGCTACCTGCTTTGAAATCTTAATCTCCTGGCAACAGGTGTGGTGTGTGTTGGTTGACCTTCGGCTGATAGGCCCAGGTGGGCTAAGACTTCCTTCAGTCTCACCTCGTATGATTCTAGTACAATTTTTTAGGCAGCTTTGTTTTATCTCCTCCCTTGTACAATCAATATCAAATAATTATTTGTCACAATGCTCAAAATTATCTGGATTTGAAATTCAACAGTTTTTATATTACATTATATTACATGTCATTTGTAATCCTTTGCTTCTTCCTTACTCGGTTACATTTCTGTCACTTTTCGCTTCTTATATTACCACAAGCTGATATAACGGATCAATGTAACATAGCAAAAAGAATCTTAATATCTGCCCTTAATGGGTGCACCGTGCGGTCTTTCTTATATATCAGTGGCATTTAGTAACGTTTGTAATTCTATTATTATTATTACTATTATTTTAACAATTTTTTTTTGTATTGTTTGGAATGCATATCCTGACACAGGGAAGTGTTTTGTTGGTTTATATTCGTATGTTTTAAAATTTTCCTTTCTGATTTTTAATAATTTGTTGATTGACCAGTTCTTGCATCGGTTGTTTTGTCAACCATTACCCCACCCTGTCTCTTTATCAAATAAGATTTTGTACATAATATATATAATTATAAATACCTATATATAAATATGCCTATATACACACATTATATCCTAAGCCTAGTCAAGTATTTACAATAATAACCTCTTGTAGTTTTTTTTTTGGTTTGTTTTTTGGTTCTTTTTTTTTTTTTTTTTTTTTTTGTGTGTAAGCCTGTGTGCTGTAGACATAATTTACTAAGGCAATCTTAATATTTTGATATTTGTATATTCTCTTGTCTTCCTATATTGCAATCAAAAAGCCTTTTTTTTGTCCTTCCTCCAGTGGTTATATTATGATTATATATATGCATTTGATAGAAGTGTCTGGTCCGGGTTTCCTATTATGTTGTTTCTTATGCTAACGACAATTTTTAAAATTTTTATGTTGAATATATTATACGATATACACGTGTGGAGTTTGGAGGTGACTGATTTGTTCCTGATATATTCGGAATTAACATGATTTTTATTAAAAAACTGCTTTGTTGTTTTGATAACCTTTTCTGCGTAACCTTTCTTTCATGTTGTTGTTATACCAGAACAATAAATCTTTCTTGTGTGCTTGTTGGTGATGTTTCTATTCCAGTTTCATAATGCTGCCAAAGACATGCACTTTTTATCGTTGTCTAGAATCGCAATCATTTTTCTCTCTCTTTGTTATTATTATTGTTATTGTTACATTGAAACTTCTCTTTTTCTTTTTTTTGTCATCGAAGATGACTGTCAGATATTGTTTCCTCTTTTTTTAATTCAGTTAATGAAGCTCTGCTTTCATATCGGAAGTGACTGAGCTCAGATTTGCATCTTAAGATGTCTATCAAAATGCCAATATTATGGTGAAAAACAAAAACACTGGCTGGGGTGACAGGTGAATGAAAACAACAAATTACTGTTTGAACGAAGTGAGCAAATTTCTGCTCTGAAAAATTGAGGGTTTACCTCTGTATCACTCTTACTTGCCGTTGTTCAATCATATATTTTTTTGTGTGACACCTGATTAGATTTTGACTTGTATATGTGTAGTATCAGGCCACCTAGATCTAAACAAAATATTGATATTTGTGTCACATGTGTTAGGTATCCATCCATATTTTAATATTCTCTTATCAGAGTATATTTCAAGAATAACGTATTTCATTTGATAACAACATGAATGGTTCTAAATCCTGTATCGTTTTGATCAGTTATTTCACTTAAATGGGTACCTATGTGTTCTTAATGCTATACGTCAAATGCTTTTTTCTTGAAATTACCAAAATAGGTAAAATATCTCCTTGGAATTAATTTTTCTCACTCCATTTTTTGTTTGGTGGTGTAAGTACTGACAAACGTTTTGGGGATTAGACAGACGGACGGAGTGCATATTTTAGTCTGGTGATATTAGTGTGAGAATGTTTTTAATTAATTATTGACTGTGCTTCTTCTGGGCGCCAGTAACACAAAGATGTTAGTTTTCACTTTGTTATCCCAATGGTAGGAGAGCTAACTTCTGCAATCAGTTGTTTTTTGTTGGTTTTGTTTTTTTTTACACTGATACTCTACTTTTCTGCATGCTGGCCATTGAGACACAGAAAATGAATTTTATAAAAACCCCACTAAAGAAGTGAAACATTTCACAGTATTTTTATTTTATACTTTTGCCAACACCGTTCTCTGCCTTAATTTTAATATTGTGAAGTGTGTGTTTGTGTGGATATTTTTCTTTTTTTAAAATATATATATCAAGTTGATTAACCAAACTTATACCATTCCTTATTTCAGGATTTGATTTAAATATTGAAAAAAAAAAAAAGGATTAACCTTCATTTATTTATAAGGCAAACTCTAATGCACGAGAGCTTCATAGTTAATGTTAAAGGTGATTTATTATTGGATGCCTGATTTTTTGGGGGTTTTTTTTTGTTCCACCCATATCCCCACCCCCTTTGAAGAATTTTCTTTCCTTTTTATTATTATTAAATCTTTCCTGGTCATTTTGTATGTTGCAATGTGCATTAGCTCACTTACATTTAGCTCAGCTTATCTTTCAGAATTCATTAGTTTGCTCAAAGTGTATTATGCAACCAATTGCGATTTATTACCCCCCTTTTGTTGTATTTTGTTGTTGTATTATTAACATGAGATCTTTTTTTTTCTTCTTCCCTTTGCATTTTCTTCTTTTTCTTCCCGCTCATCTTCCATAGTTTTCTATCTTTGCGTTCATTAATGTCTTTGACTTGAGTGGCGTTTCTCTTATAACCTTTGCTCTTGTTTCTCATGAAGGGTTCTTTCTTTGTTGTAAAACTTTGTTTTCTTCTTATTTTCTCTCTTCTCCTAATCAAATATACTGCTTGGGTTCCTTATGTTATTTTCCTGTCTCTATATAATAATACTGCATTCTTCCCACCCACTGATAAACATTAATGATTTGTCAGTGAATATTATATCCGGATCCATTTTGTTTTGACCAAGCTTTGATTTGTTGCTTCTAAACTAAAGGCTGTTTTTGCCACGAATAATTTTGTTGTTGTGCTGGGAGTGGTTGCATTTTGTGCGTACATACAAATTAGAGTATTATTATACATATTATAATGATAACACATATCAGCTTGCATGCACACGTGCATCCAGAAATTTTGTTTTATTGTCCGTTTTCTTATCTTCATATAACATTTCCACAAATTATTCAAAGTGTATATTATACATGTTAGTCTTTACTGTTTCAAATAAAATATATTATTATATATACTATTATCCATGCATGCCATTTTTATAAATATATATATACATATATTATGTATGTGGTAATAGTTTATACCCGTGTTCAACTTTTCTTAGTCATTCTATAGAAATAAAACCAGTATGAATATCCCTTTTGTCATTTGCATTGATCACGCAATCTAACACTTTGACCTGGCCTAGCGAAACCTGCAATACCAAATAAGATCAATTATTGATTTTGTACATTTTCTCTTACTTTGATTCCTGTCTTTTTTTCATTTGTATTAGAAGGAAATGTAAATTTTGTCTCGCAACCCAATATTCAACAGTGTTGGTATTCCATGAAAAGAATCCCGATTTACTTTTAATAGGGCGAAAAATGTGTGTCATAAAACAACTGCATAATCACTAATGGTCAATAAATATAATCTGATACATGATACCAAGTGATGAAACATGTATAATAATAGTAAATGCTGTGTCTCTGAAAATCAAACAAGCAAATATAAATCTAACATCAAATAGTTTATATTATAAACTTGAACATTTCATACTTTATAGAAATATTTATGCCATAGTGGCTTACAGACATCAAATCGGTGCCTTCGTGTCAACGCAATCTTGCTTTGCTGTGTTATGTAAATTTAGCCACTGAAACTCACTAGCAGTACCAGATAAGAAAGTATGACCAAGAGTGTCTCTTATCAAGAGATGTCACCAACCAAAAACCGCACTTGCAATGCTGTAACCTGTGCATTTATGTGCGTGGTGTGGAAATGATAGCGGAGGGAGTGAAGGATGTAGGGAAAAGAATATAGCAGGTCTGCCAAACGTTACAATTCTTTTAGGGACTGTCCGTTTGAAAAAAGAAAGTGAAATACGAGTTGTATATATAAATTTTATTATATCCTCGATTACTTGAAAGAAGAATAGTCATTTTGTTGCTAGTTTGATTCCTTGGGTAGTTTGGCATTATATAGATTTGCGGGCAGTGGCATCTTCGGGTATGCACTGGGCTCCACCTCTGTCAACTCTATTTGGTTGGCAGGTCAGATAAAAGGAATAATCCTGGTGTAATGTACGGTGCACACCAAGTGTCAAGCATTAGCATAAGGCGGGTGACACCTCTTGGTAAAACAACACACTCTTTGACCACCCTTAACAGGTGTGTAAAATCAATGGCGTCTTTGTTCAGGGAAGGTAAAGCAAGTCCTACGAATCATGCTTAATTTTAAACATACCTAAATCGTTAGAAAGAAAGCAATGATGATAGCTTATATTTATTATTATCTTTCATATATATCTGGCTAAAGGCTAGTTTCGTTTCTTCGCTAATTGTGTTGTTTGTATGCAGAAACATTTTAAAGTGCTGATTACTACAAAATGGTTGTGAGTTTTTGTTTTTTTAAACAACACTTTTTTCTACATTAAAATTATTTTTTTTCTTGTATCATACCTCGCTCGGGCTTTAAGCACATTTCTTTATTTCATTCCAACACTGAAATTTATCAAGCCCTTCAACCCTTGACTCCATACTATTGTCAAATAATGGATATCCCAATAAGGGAAAAAGGACAAACAGAAAAGAAAAAGAAAAAAAACTAATCCCAAAACAAATGGGAAAGCTCTAAGACTGGAGTCAGTTGATTTGACATCGTCACTAAAAAAAGCCAACCCCGATCCAACTAATACATCAAATACGAACAGACAGTGTTACGAGGTGAGAGAGCTTACTTCTTTGAGCATATGCCAAATAAATTCTTCCACGTAGATGAGCTCTCTAAATCTCTCAAATTATGGGGCGAAAAAAAATGGTTGATTTAGAAAGGAGTTAGTATTTTTTCTCGACGTCTTTCTTGATTTTGATTTTCCTTCCTCCCCCTCCCCCCTCACATCACAGAATCTAGTGGTTCTCATGAGCCCTCAGCATCATGATATGTATTTTTGCATCATGTTTTTTCATGTATTTTCATGTATAATATTAATACAATTCGCTGTAGCCGTTTTTACACCTCATAGTTTAAAAAAAAATGTGTATTACAGTAGATTCCTATATTTTTGTACTGGAAAATTAAAGAACCTATTCCCTATTTGTTACAAATTGAGATATTGTTCATTGTGTAAGTTGGTTGTTGTGGACTTAGAAGTGTAAAAAGTATTTTTCAGTCCTACACTTTTGTTATAACCAAAGGCTTAAATACTACTACTACTACTACTATGCCTATTTTTTATTAAAGATTTTAAGACTTATATTACAGATTGCATGTTTTAAATCAGTTGACATCACTGCTTATCTTAATAATCTATTTTTTCCCCCTCCTGCCTTCCTTTTAGTTTCACTTTTCTAATCATTTGAATAAATCACTGAACATTTTTACTAATTCTTTGTTTTGACATGTTTTGTTTGAAATTCAGAGCAGCAAATTTCTACTTACATTTATGTCTTTTGTTTCTTTGTTTGAAATAGGGGAGCCAATTCCCATTTGTCCGAGAGGATTGATTGTTTTACTTAATTTTTAAAAGAAAATATAGTCGTTTCTTCCACCTGCACAGGCAGTTTCTGATTCCTTTATTAATTGATATATATTTCACCTCAGTTGATATTTTTTTTCTTTTGCCTCCCTTTTTTCTGTGCCTTTTTCCAGTTTTCTCATGGACTTTCAAATAAAACAGATTTAACTCTAACAAGTGTTTTGCACTACTATCACCATATTTTACAGTATAATTTTCTTGATTATATACTATTATTATTATTATACCTTCTTATATAAAGGACCACGTTTACCTCCGCTATTTGTTGTTGACAGAATTAGGGATTTTTGTGAATGCTCATGCAATATATCCACGTAATAATACATTGTAGTGCATTTTATTTGAATTGAGTGGTGTTGGAAGTTTTGTGTGAAATTATATAAATGAATATGAAACAAATTGATAACTGCATTTAAGGGTTATTATCTTAAATTATAGTCAGAAATGTTGATGGGTGTTGTGAGTTTTGTAATGGTTGACGTTAGTATGAACCCCTGCCTCTTGTGTGCACATTCATTAAGTATGCCTTGTTTCTCCTTTTCAACATTTTTTTGGCTTTTAGAATTTTTTTAAATTGATTTGTTCCAGTGTTTGAGGCTAAAACAACCCAAAAACTTGGATTTTCATCGAAAACAGGTGCCAAGATTGTAAAATAATTTTTGTATAATAATATTATAATACAAATGCAACTTGGTTTGACTGGGATCGGTGTTTTTTTTCTCTCTCTCTCTCTCCTGATAGTCCCAATATAAAACAATGTAGGGGTCTTTTGTTTGATTTGAATTATTCTTGTTTTTCTGGTGTTTTTTTGGTTGGGTCTTTTTGGTTTCACTTTTTTTTTTTAAATTGTTTTTTTAATGCTGTATTCAATTTCCCTGTTCCATTAGTCGTGTCACAAATTGAATGGATTGCATACATATCTCAAAGTTTTTTCTCTTTTCGTTGCATATGCAGCGATCTAAGAGAGGTGGTTTTGAAAAAATAAAATTGAAGAAGAATCATTACTCGCTATTGTTAATGGTCGGACAATAAGTAAATTGCTGCTGTAAAAATGAATTTAACAGTTTGCTTTTTATTCAGTTTACGTTGTAAAAGTTGAAATGCTGTGCTAAATTGATGGAACTGCGTATGTTGTGAATAATTGTGATGAAGTCATTGACCAAAGCTTCCATCCCCATCTCTCAAATTAGTTTCCAATAGTGTACTTACATAGCAATTAATCATATAATCGTGTGCAATAATTCAACAACTAAACCTTTTTTTGGATGGTGTATGGGATGATTATTTTCTTTTCTTTTCACCTTGGTTTTTATTTTATATTTACAT
>JARFNW010146822.1:0-19170 GCA_031763155.1 Dirona albolineata | reverse complement strand
CGGGGATTTGAAAAAGTCTCGTTATTCCCGAGTTCTCGTTATTTCCGATGCCGTTAAACATGAAGCACCACTGTAATGCGAAATGGATACCTGGAGACGTTATCCACCAAATCCGAAATACCAAAGTGCAAACCCACCGGCTTGTTTCTTGCTCTGCTGTGTGACCTGGCGGGCCAATTCCTGGTTGAGGGCTAGATAGTGGGCCCTCTCCTTCTTCTCCTGCTGGACCCTGGAGTGGATCTCCCCGGTCGGCATGGCGTTGATGTTGGGCTGGGACATGGACAGCACACTGGGGGACGAAACCATCAAATCAAAAACATTTTCGAAGGTGATTCTATCAGTATTAGTTGTTGGAAGTCGTGACATCGGTGACATCGGTTCAAAATCAAATCAGATTCAGATTAATGGAATGACTCATTAAATAAAATTTTCAATGAAACGAGACAAGTCCTTTCTATGGAATAATAAGATTCTATCGTGCTCAAGGACCATTTATCAAGGGCTATCACCATGGCAACACCAAACCATTTATCTACTTGATGCTGAATATCATATTCTTTCTTTCCAATTTCCAGCAACGCTTACCTCTGGGAGGTGAGAACCTTCTTGATCCTTTCGGCCCGTTCCAGTCTGAACATCTTTTCGTCCTCCGTCAAATCCTCTGCGTCAGCCTCCGCGTCGTACCTCTCTGGAATTAGGACTTTGTCAGGGACAGACAACTGGAAAGGCAGGAAAGGGGGAGGGGGGGGGGGGCGGAGGGGAGGGATACATATAAATACATGTAAAACAACCCTGGAATTTCATTCCCCCAAATTCTATCTCCAGGGGATGAAAATGGTGACAGTAAAATGTCTATTTGTCTGGTGAGATTTGGGATGGTTTTACATTTGACTCTAAGCACACGGTCCACCGAACAGCTAAGACACGAGGCAAGACAGACATTTTCCGGTACAAATTTATCCCTCTAAATGTTTTCGTGTGGACCTAGGAGTAAAATGTAGCCCAAAAATTGAATTGAATTGAGAAGAATTCTCTGTGAAGAATCTGGTCATCTGATTCGCATTAATAATAATAATAATAATAATAATACATAGCATTTATACAGCGCACACCTAATCATGACCAGGTTATGATCTATGCGCTTCACAATCAATTCTGTATAAGACAATCACAAATAAGTTTTAGTAAAAATAAAATGTTTCAATCTTGCTTTAAACAAATTTACATTTGGTGCCTCTCTTATCTTTTGGGGGATAGAGTTCCATATGCGTGGTCCAACGTTTGAAAAAGATCGTTCACCGTAAAATTTATACTTATAATCACGATTTACACAAAGTTTAGACTTGTCAGACGATGACCTTAAAATTCTGGAAGGAGTGTATATATATCTAAAAATTCTTGCATTAGCAATAACAATCTATTATATGGTCTTGTGCTTGTAACTGTCCACACACACCTCTGCTCAACAACGCTCAACAACACAATGATAAAAAGTTAGACAATTTATACACAGCTACATGGTACAGTACATCGAGACAGTGTCATCACATTACATTACAAACCAATAAACTCAAACCAGAATTTGGACACAATCATTATTACACAAAGTCATTAATCCATCAAATATGATTTTAGAAAGAGGTCAGTTTTTCTTTTTTATTTATTTTATTAATAGCAAAAAAAACCTCGACCAAT
This sequence comes from Dirona albolineata, assembly GCA_031763155.1. Taxonomy (NCBI): domain Eukaryota; kingdom Metazoa; phylum Mollusca; class Gastropoda; order Nudibranchia; family Dironidae; genus Dirona; species Dirona albolineata. The sequence continues at coordinate 17,475 of JARFNW010146822.1, read as the reverse complement.
CCAATCACAAATCATCCAATCACAAATCATCCAATCACAAATCATCCAATCACAAATCATCCAATCAAAAATCATCCAATCACAAATCATCCAATCACAAATCATCCAATCACAAATCATCCAATCACAATCCCCCAATCCATCCAACCACAATCCCACAATCCATCCACTTACAATCTCCCTGTCGATGACGTCTCCGTCAATCTGGTCCACTTTTCCCTGGGAGCTTTTCACAATGTCTGGGACGTCGTCAATCTGGGAGAGGTTTGGACAATAAGGACAACTGAATCATGGGAACAAAACTCCGGCTAGTTAGGTGATTATTTCAAACATCTGAGTCATCAAAATAAATATAGTGTGGGGGACGGGACTACGGATGGGATAGGACACCAGACAACTTGGCACTAACAGCTTGGTTTGGGTCGTCAGACAGTGGCGATTAAACCAGTGTCTGGTCGGTTAGAACTAATCACCACTGTCTGGCGTACCAGGCCAAGCTGCTAGTGCCAAGTTGTCTGGAGTCCTGTCCCGTCCGGAGTCCCGTCCCTCCAATTCCAGAAACAAACTAACCCCAAACCCTCAACCCCAACCCTAACCCTAATCCTAACCCCAACCCTAACCCTAATCCTAACCCTACCCCCAACCCTAACCCCAACCCTAATGTCTTCATCCAGCCATACATACCATTCATTCTAAAGGGCCTGGTTAGAGGGGTTAAAGTGGCAGCCCAATCACTTACCTAGGGTATAGTGAAATAATCCCCTGCTTGCCTCACAATAATCAAAGAGATCTCAAAATTATCAGAATGAACCAAACTGTAACTTCCTATCTTTTAAAAATCCTGAATGTACACACAAACTTGACATACTTAAACATGTTTAAAGTCACAACAAAAATTGGGGAACATGGCTGGAAAAGAATCAAAATAATGAATAGAAAATTAAATACAAAAATAAAAATGTTTTCTGACAATGTCATTATTTCTGTTGCTGCTTTTATTTGATATATTGCTAGGCGATAAATTGGAAATAAACTAAAATCACGAAAGCAACTTGATCAAACCAAATCGCCATGGAAACAAGGGACATTTTCATAAAAAGATTCATTGAGGCAAAGGAAACAAAAGTATGCTAAACTTTTCTTGACAGAATTATGCATTTTTGCCTGTTTCTATTTTGAATGATGGATTTAGCAAATGCATAATAAAAAATACTTAGGTACCAGAAATTAGCTCTTGAAATATTTTTTCAAGTTTCATTGTTTGTAAGATAAATGAAGATAAATATGGGTTTATCGTCTGCATCCATCCCCACACAGACGCAGACTCACAGACTTTACATCATTTATTCACCAGCAGACCATGTCATTCAATATCCTTCCCAAATCCCCAGTCAGCATACAGTAAAGCAGACTGTTATGCGCATCATATACCAACATCCCGACAATATATTTCTATATCTATAGCCAAGGGGATCAAGTGAGGACAAAATGTGAGAAGAGCCTTCCCAAGAGGACTCAACATTGGGCTGGCAAATAACAGGATACAAACCTGGGATCTGACAACCTTGTATATTGTACCCAAACCACTCAGCCCCTATCATCGTATGTCCACCGATGTCCAATTAAGTTCATTCAAAATGATTCGAGTTGTCCATAACATTTCAGACCAATCATTTTCACGTGACCTTCAAAGTGCACAATGGAACCGAGTTCTAATTCCTCACCACGTAAAACATTTATCAAAAAGCAAAAGAAGAGTGAGAGGAAGAAGAACGAAATAAGAATGAGGATGAGAAAGAAGGAGCAGGAGAGCAGTTGAATCATGTAGATCTACGTCTACTTTTTATAATGGACGACATGACAGGATTATTGGCACAAACAGACAAATGATATAAGTATAAGGCACTATTTGGTTTCATGCATAAATGTTTACATTCTTTTTAGTGTCAAACAAAATAATGATACAGCGCCAAATATAAAACAAATGACGGGTAAACGATTTCAAGCAGTCCCATTCCATTCTCATATTCTTTCCATTTCTGTGTTTATTCGGACCACCAACTTCTGACAGTTTTTGGGCGTGACTGCCGTGTATTTGTATCAATAGTTTCCGTATAAATCCTGAACCACAGTAAGGTTTGCATTGGAAATGGATCTTGATGATAATTTTTTTTTGCGCATTGCTGACAAGTATTTTATGTTTGTAATGTTGGCAAGTCAGCGATCAGTGAAACAGACAGTTGTGAAGTCATCAATTCAAATGATTCACTTGCGTGGATGCATTGTGTCATGCAATATGACGAGATCGCTGACCTCATGACCTTATCTTTCTCACTGTCTGCCGTCTGCTAAAAAACAAACTCTTTGTCCGCTCGATTCCATGAAATTTTATATCTCTACTGCTCAGTTTTGACCGCACGCTCAGTTTTCAAACCGTTCGTTTACCATTCACTCCAGAGATGGCCGCGGGTATCAAACCGTCAGCAACTGCTCACCCAATCTCTACTTTGCATATCCCAGTATGTTATATTGCATATCATTGATGATATATTCACCATGCATTATATATGAAATATGTCATGTGTCATTTCTACAGCATTCCTGACATTTCAAATCCATGACGATAGAATAGGAGTATAATATGGAAGCATAAATAACGAGTCATTAACAAGACGGATATATGAGATACAATGTCACAATATAGAGCAATGCAGATTTTCAAAGTTCCTTTTCGGTTTCTATCTTTATTGAGGCGAGTTAAGGGGGTGTTCGTAGCTGCCAGATATAAAGCGCATCGTTGTCGGTTATGGCCGTGTCAGTCAGGTAATGTGTACTGTAGTCATTCGCATGCAATTGTCTTACCCCAAACAAGTAGAACAATAAAACCTTTTGAGATGAACACAAAACCAATGGATTTATTAATCCCCTCCTTTCAGCCATTCTTGTTTTCATTCCAACAAATCTTAATGACATGTTTCATTATCTCAACCAAAAAACGACATTTCCTCCTCTTAAAACTAATTTCATTTTACATTATGATTGATTTTGAAAAACCGATTCTGCTACAGAAACAATATGTACATGAAAATAAAATTAAATATCTGAACACAACATCAACAGAATGTGTGAAATGATAAAATATAGAGGAAGTCAGGAATAGATAAAATATAGAGGAAGACAGGAATAGAAAAAAAGGTGATAACCTGTGGACGTATTGCATTGAGTTTCCTACTTTTTCATTTCCCGGAACCCAATATTAGATTGCCATTACTTTGGTGATATTTAGTGCACAATCACCGCCATGTGAATTTTGCAAATCTAGAATCGGCAATACAACGTCAATGATTTTGAATTATAAAATTGTTGTTTTGTTCCCAAAAGCTAAATCTTGGCCATTTGATGATGAGAGGTCTGCACAAGGTTCTGCCAAGGGACCAGTGTGGAGACGGAAACGATGTTGGCAGAGACATGGTCAATCTTATTCCAAGTCAATTATTGGATGGTCAATCTTATTCCAAGTCAATTATTGGATGGTCAATCTTATTCCAAGTCAATTATTGGTGTTGGCTTCACCCACGTCCCAGCAAATATATACCTACACGACTCAATTTACTTAGATTGAATGACTGAAGGTGGCAAAAAATGGAGTAAACTGGTCTCCCTGAGAAATTTTTGGGGATTTTTTTTAAAAGATCTTTTTTAATTATCATCATCCCCTCCCATCCCTTTTGACCAACTAATTACTGAACCACTCACCGATCGGTTGAGGATCAAATCCCCTGCAGACGAATGTATGGTGGGGCTGAGTAGGGAGGAACTCTCCATGGTTAGAGGCTGACTACTGGAGATGGTGGAGTAGCGCATTCTATTTATTTTCCTGGCGTTGGAGAACGTGTCCTCGTCCGACCTGACCCAGGGTCGGGGGGCGTACGGCTTGGACTGGTCACTCCTGGGATCAACGGTCTGGGGGTCGTGATGACCTGAGGTCACAAGAGATGAGATTCATTACATTCAGATTCAGACGTACAGGGTATCTTGTTAAAATCTTATCAAGGTCATTAAACTACAGCAATGCCTTGACTACAAAGACTACATGTAATAAATTTCATAAAAATGTTCAAACACTTGTTTACAGTGTTAACTGATTCACTGCTGCGCGCTCAGTTCCGGTTGTGGGCCTCTTACTGAGCAATTTTCCCGTGTTGTTTTATTTAAGTCACACTCAATGACATACGTCGGGGGAAAAATTCATAAATTTGGAAAAAGGAAGTACCATCCCACAATGCATCATTCCTTATATTCAGTTTGAAAACAAGCTCGGAAAAGAAATGGAAAAAGTTTGTTTCCTTGACAACCAAAACCAGCTGTTTTCTTGCAATTAAACTCGTCCCTCCTATGTGGCTCGATCACGGTTTCGCGAGAATTCTCGTCCATAGCAGTTAATCAGTTAATGAAATATGTAAAAATCAAAATTATGGGGGTAACATTGCTGTGCTCAGGTTCAAATTTCTACTCTAAAAAGGAAATGAAATTTATTTGACCATGACTTTTCAAATTATTTTTTATGGCTAAGAGAAATAATCTGATTATGTCCAACAACTGACAAAAAACAAAGTGTTAGACAGTTAAAATATTCATCTTTAAATACGTGACACCAAAATCTAAAAATCACGCGTATCAAACAAGATGGAAGACAAAGGGGGATATTTAGAATGAAGGGGGACCAGGTGTCTATAGGTGTCCGTCCCTCTCACCTCCGTTAGTCCCTGGTACCGTCTCCAGGTGGCCATCGACGGTGTCAAAGGTCAGGGGGGATTCATGGCCTCCTCCATTTGTCACGACTTTGGGGAAGATGGTCGTCGGCTTGGCATGAAATTGGCCTTCCTGTTTGTGAGGTTGTTCAACCCGTCCTCCCCTCGGGTCAAAGTTCACGGTTCGGTGACTGTACGGTTGGTGAGGTACCTCAGGACTGTATTTCACATCAGGATACGAATGGGTGTCCGAGGCGAGCAAGTCCTGGCTATGGTACGGCCTGTCTAAGTTAAAATTCTTTGCGCTGCTAAAGTAACCGTCGTTATTATTATTATCATTATTATCAACGGCCATGTTGTCAGTTCTGTCTCTAGAGCCGTTGGTTAAATTCAAGGCTAATTCACTTTTGAAGGGTCTTGCCGACTTGTCTTGGTACGGAACGAATGGTTTTGGGGTCAGGAGGATGATGGACGACCTCCTGGAACTGGCGGCCGATTGGATGTTGCTGATGCTTTCAAGGTTGTTGCCAAGGTTGTTGCCAAGGTTGTTGCCGAGGTTGTTGCTGAGGTTGTTGCCGAGGTTGTTGCTGTTTTTATTGTTATTGTTATCGGCTAGGGCCGGCATTGAACCGTATCGTGGAAGGTTTTCGTAAAGAGGGTGGCCGGAATCCCAGGAATGGTCCCCAGGGGTGGATTGGACGACAGCTTGGGTGTCTTTGGCGATGCGTGCGTGAATGATGGAGCTCACCTGTGGCAGGGAAAATATACAGGTATATGTGGTTTATATCTATTTCTATGAGGAGAAAAACCAATGCATCAACAAACTCTTCATTCACCTCACAAACACAGCAACCAATAACTCAGATAATAGATTACACCACACCATTAGAAGGTAGATCATAAAACCATTAGAAGGAAGATTACAAATAAATCGGGGTCCAAACAAAGGAATTATAACATGAGGCCACAAAATTCTTTTTGGCGTCTATCCCAGATTTTCTCCACCCCAATGTCATCAGCAATAATAATCTGCCCCAAAGATGACATGTTTTAGTTTCAGTTTCATTAACTCTTTAATGTTTACTCAAGTTTATCACAGCCATTTTTGAGAAAGTCATCCAGCCTCTCTTTGACGTCAAATATTTACGTAACGTCTGAGATATTTCTTCTTACCTCGTTGTCAACGTTGCTCACTCTCAGGCTAATTTCTGGAGGGGAAAAAAAGAAGAAAAACAACATTTGATAATTGCTTTAAAACAGTCAAACTTATCGTCAATTACAAAAAGAATTAATTACACATTGGACAGACTTTTTCTGACAAATTGACGACCAATTCAATGCAAGGGAATTTCAATTACAAATAATATCCCCACAGGAGAAGCATTCTCACAGAAACGATTCGATACATGTCCAAATTTGATAGAAAAAAGACAAGAAGGAAAAAAATGCCAAAGTCAAGAATTCAAATAGTTTCCCCAATTGTCCCGTACAAACCTTCCCCAAATTCATCCTCGTCTTTTCGTTTCTCCTTTTCCTTCCTGGCCTCAGACAGTCGCTTCACGTCTCGCACCGTTTGACCTTTGGGCTTGTCTCGTGGCAGCAAACCTGGCAAAACAGTTCGGAACAAAATCAAACATGAATATTCATTATATGATAAAATATTTCAAACATGTTCAAAAAGACCTAATCATTCCCCCCCCCCAGAATAAAATATCTATAATGGCTAGTACATGAGAGACAAAAACAACTTTATTTGGCTTTTGTGAACAAGATATAGTCTTTTATTTAAAAAAAACCCAGATGTAATGTCATGAATCCAAAACCAACCAAAGAATTTCTTGGTGTCCTCGTCATTCCTGTCGATGGCCCAGTCATTGGCCGCATTCTGGGGGAGGAAAACAATGGGTGGGTCAAATCAGATGGTCAAATCAGACGGTCAAAATGGTTCAATATCTTATCTGATATTGGTATTTCTGTTCTATCTATTCGCTTCAATCCGTCAAGATTACATGACATCAGCATGTGATAGAATGATTCTGACACTAGTAGTTTTCCAGTTACAAATTCTGACGTGATTTATTCATTCGCTGATCACTCACTGATTTTCATCATGTTTTTAGTTTCTTCTTCTTTTAAAGAATTCCCTTATTGGGATGAAAATAAAGTATCATTATTAATTAATATACACCAATTAACAGCAGCATTGATAGTATATTGGTAGCTTTCAAAGTGTGACCACACTTTAGTCGTTTGACCGATTGACTGATATATTTCAAGTTCAAGCCTTAAAAACAACTGTTTAAAGCCTCAGTGTCAGATTTTGAAATGACATCTTCATCGTTACCTGTCTGTGGTGGTTGATGGCGAGATGAGAGTCGTTTCCATCAGTCTGTCCCAAGGATGCAGCAAGGTTAATCTGTTCACCAGAATCCAGGTCAGTCTGCAAATAGGTTCCAGTCCCAGGGCCAAACGATTGGTTCTGGTCATTTGATTCATCTGAAAAGGGGGGGGGGGGTAAAATAATAAAAATTTATATATATGATATAAATGAACATTGGATACATAGTGCTTATTCACAATTATCTAAACGCTTATAGTACCACATATGCCCCCAGATTGTGTTTAGAAAGTAGGAAATCAATGCCCTTTCAATTGATCTAGCTTGCTGAAGACTGAGAGTACAATAAACGTTAGTATTGAAGAGTAGAGGGGCAGCTTACTTAAACACCCATAGAACAAGTGTACCAAGACTTTCCCATGATAACGTGTCACTCTGTGATCCAAGAGGTGAAAAACTATAGTCCTCATCCACATGACACCAACAACATTGTGATAACCTTTGGCTCCATGGACAACTCCAAGTGAGCATCTGACATGGTCAAATTCACGCAAGTTGTTCCTATAACTAACCCTAACCCCAACCCTAATCCTACCCTAACCCTGACTCTGACCATGGCCCTGACCTTAACCATGACCCTGACCTCCATTTTGCTCTGACATTAATTTCCGTGGCCATGACCAGTGCAGTGTCAAGGTCATTCAATATAATGAGCGGATCAAACACTAATCCTGGCTGGACCCCTCGTCCATGGAATTCCCAAAACAGTGCTTTACTCAATATGAGAGTTGGGGGGGGGGGGGGGGCACAGTGTCAGGGCACATTGTAACCGGTAAATATGGATGAGACGAAACACATGAAAAAGAAGCCAGACCCACCAAGAGCTGAGGCGATGTGAGTTCCAGACGAGGACCTTCTAAGGGTGTTCATGGCCTGGGACAGTTTGGCCCCCTGCTGGTTCAAACCCTGCATCATGTCCTGAACCTTGGCCAACTCCTTCTCCATCTTCATCTTCGTCCGAAGATTTTCTGATGCCTGAAAAGGAGACAGGAATATAATTTGAAAATTGCAATTTAAAAGTGACTACATCTCAAAACGAAAAACCGGCATATTGACCGAGCCATTGTTACAACAAAAAAAAGTGAGGCAGAGAAATCATTTTTAAAAGGGGAATCTCTGTCCGGAATAAAAATAGCAAACGAAAATACGTTATCCTTTTACTACTTTAAAAAAAAATTGAGTTTCCAGTCTTCAAATGCCAAATTCTATTTTTCATCGATCTTTGAAAGACTCACCACCATAACATGCTAAATAAATATTTGCCCAACGGGTACAGCGCTTGTGGTTGATGCACAGCCTACGAGTAGGTCAATGCCATACCACGAGTAGGTCAATGAAATACCACAAGTAGGTCAATGTGATACCACGAGTAGGTCAATGCGATACCACTAGGCTGACGGCAGTAACAAAACACAAGAGTCAAGGAACATTTAACTTTTACAATTTTTTCGCCAAAGATTTGCAACATACAAGAATAATTGCAAAATATATTATGAACCATTTCTACCAAATGAAATGACATTCTTGTGTTAAAAAGGTTGACATACCAGTGAGGGAGCGCTTCGACTCCTTGACAGCTCCCCATGCACTTTGGTGCGCAGCAACGCTATCTCATATTCCAGTTTGTTGTTCTCGGCTGTCGTCTCTTCCAACTCCTGAAATGTATATTTCAATATTACAGTGTTTTCTTCATTCTTCAAGAGTAGTTCATTTCATGGACATTCAAGACGTTGTGATACAAATAAACTCATATTCATCTCTACATCTTGAAATGAAACGATAACAGACAAAGAGATGTGAAAATATCTGACTGTCAGGTCAACTGGGGATGTATACACAGATGCCATGAAAGCTGATGTTAAGTCATTTGTGCACTCAGTGAATCACTGAAACTGGTCGTGTTTTGAGTAGAATTCAATGTTTAAGGATGTCAAGTAGGATAGTGCCAAAATGTGCTAACAGTTGACGTGTGGATTGTGAATACGGATGATGGTTTAGACCTGGAGGAGAAATCTGTATCCTCACAACTACCCTGTGGGTGTGGAATCAAGAAGGGAAACAAAAAATCCACGGCTGTGTTACTTTGTTTCCAAACAGTCATCCATATTATTAGTTAGTAACTTTTTTTGTAACGGAAATCAAAACATTATTCTCAGTTATCAGAATATGCTAATCCTATATTTGTTCAAGTAAGGGGCTGAAAAAGTGTTATCACAATTTCTAACCAAGACAACAACAAATCTTTGAAACGATTTGATTTTTTCCGGTTTGCTCTTGTATCTGATGGGAACAAATAAGGTGAAACAGTTTGTGTGGTAGGTCTATTTTTGTTGTGATAGGGCAGAGGGCAGAGTGCAGAGGGCATAGAGCACAGGGAAGAGGACAGAGACATGACCAAACGATGACCACCTACCTTGGAGGCCTCGGCCAGCTGCTGGGTCACTCTAGAAATCTCCTTCTCCAAGGTACGTTGTTGTTGGGTCAGGCTGTGCATCTTACGCGGGTCGTTACGACTCTGGTCTTGCTGCCTTAGAATCCCAACCAGGGCTTTCTCCATCAGTTCCTGCAAGACACAAATCAAACGGGTGAGGACTGGGTGGTGTGTGCGGATGGAAATGTCAAAGCAATCGTGATACGGTCATAAAGAAAAATATGAGACAGGTGCACAGGTTTCCCTTCAGCCAATGGCCAAAATCACAGTGAAAAAGTAGGACTGCTTCTCTAACTCACTTTTCCATTAACTTTTGAAAAGTCATTTATTTGTTTGTGCATGCACCGCTAACAATGCTGATCACAGAGCTGGACAATTCCTTTTGATCGGGAGCCTGAGACAAGTAGGTTGTCCATCCCATTGTGTCGAAAAGTGGCTGTTTTGTGGTGGCAATTATTGAAGGTAATTTACAAGCTCTATATTTCCACTCCATTCCACAGGGATGGGAAGGGGATGGGAAGGGGAGGGAGAGGGGAGGGAAAGGGGAAGAGAGGGGAGGGAAAGGGGAAGGGAGGGAGAGTGGACGAGGGAAGGGGAGGGGAGGGAGAGTGGACGGTTTCCTTACCTTGTCCTCCCTAAAACTGGACACCTTAAAACTTTGCTCCTGAACCAGTCTGTCCACTTCATTCAACCGGTCAATCTTTTCCTGGGGAAAGTATGAATAGAAAGAGATGAGGTATGTGAACATATTAGTGGTGTTTAAAAACAACTTAGAGTTTCCGAGAAGATGGGTAAGAATGAATGAATGGGGAGCATGCACTGAAGACAGACGAAATAATGGAAGGAAGGCGATGCAGCGTAGGAAATAGAAAACGAACAAGAATAAAATACAAGACTGTTAAAAGCAAGGGATCAAACCCATCACCTTATTCACCATCGTCACCATGCTCTAAGCACTTTACAGTAGTACATTTGCCTCAGGAAAGCAATGGAACACGGAAACACTCAACCACTTATACGCCACATGCAGCCTGTAAGGCACGAATACCATTTTTGGACAAGGACAAACGCTGCTTACAACTGAGGGGACCGTGTGACTTTAACGTCCGTCTCCGATAGGACGAGGTAAACAGGGTGCTGATGAGCCAATACATTTCATGTGTATAAATATTGTGTGACAGTATTGGGTCCCAGGCAGTCACCAATCCATTTACTAGCTAGGATAAACGTGGTTTGACAACACCAACCGTCGAGTCATGTTCACTAGAGCTTGCTCAATTCACCAATTCAGTTTGCCGCTTGCAACTCCCGGAAACAAGACGCAAATCGCAAGTCTTTGCTTCAAGTCACAAGACTGAATTGCTACTTATTCAGTTACAAGTCAGGAGTTGCAAGCAAGACTGAATTGCTATCATCGTCTCACTAGCAGTCGTCGGTCGTAGGTTTCTTGACCAGGTTGCTGATTTTCTACTTACTTCAACATGATAATGTGTGAAAACATTGACTTTTCAGTTGCCATTCTGACTCATCAATCCCATCCCTTCCCTCCCGTCTGAATGAAATGGTTGAGATAAACCTTGCATAAGATAAACTCATTGATCTGGTCCCAATGAGTTTATCTTTAGCGGACTCCACTGTATATATTCATTTATTTGAATTCGCATTTTAACTTTGCACTCTGGATTTCTTACCGAGAGAGGGTTTAGAGGAGAGATATTGATTAATTAATGGCTGTTGACTCTATTCTTTCATCCACAGGTGCTAGGTGTACCTCTGATGGCGGTGGGTTTCTGCCACAAGGACCTTCCCATTATGATGAATCTCAACATGATGGTTGCCATAGCTGTCCTCATCTTCTCAAGGTTCCTGGCTCCCGGCATGAAGAAGCTAGTCAGCGAAGCCGGTAGCGGATTTGCTATGCTGACTATCATCCTGGTGTGTCTGCGGGCCATCAATATCTATGGGCTGATGGCCGCAGCTCTATACATTGTGTCAGGGGCAGTTGTCGGCTCTGAAGGAAAAATGTCAGTGTTCCTTCGAGTTGATATTCTTCACGTCGGGCTATCTGTTGCCAACGTTTTGTTTGCATGGGCAATGTTAGGGCTCTAAGCATGATCATCATTTGCAATGATGGGAATGGAAAGAAGAAGAAAAAAGTGTTGTGCATAAAATGATTGGTTTCTCTATGTAGTCACCCCGCCTAGAAGTACTTTCAATATAGGCCTATATATATGCATGCACTCTATTATTGTCATTGTTGACTGCAAACTTCCTGTACGGCAACCCCTTCTCCACTTCACCTCTAGGGCTTCTACTTCTACCACTGAGTGGTCAGCATCAAAAAGTTCACGATTTTGCTTCGTTTTGACTTTGTTCATGTGTGGAGGAAAGGGAATATATACTATTTTTTTCTTTAAAAAGACCCAAAAAGTCGGTTTAGTCTGTATTTATTGACTTTATTCTTATTCTTAATGAATTTAATTAAATCCATTCAGGTACATTTACCATAGAGACAAGGTGACCATATGATAAGTTCACCTAGATTATAGAATAATGCATTAACTAAAGTTGCCTCTGCCTACCAAACTTAACACATCAATTTCGACTCTTTTACTTATTCTTGTGGTTTAATTTTTCCATTCAGACACAACCTTTTTTGTATTTTTGTCCATAATTGAATAGTGGATGTGACAGTGTATTTTATAATACTATACCAAATGGTTTGTTTTCATAATGAAGGTATTGTTGTCACCATTATGAACAATGATGTTTCATCTTCTAAAGTGCTACCAAGCCTAATATTTACAGTGACCGCTGAAGAGCTTTTCGCTAAGTTCCAAGAAAAATGCATCATACTCTCATTTATTATAATTTTTCGTACACCTACCTTCCTATTATTATGCAGGCAGGTTTTTTTATGTGTAAAGTGTAGCGTCCTGCAATGGAAGATAGAGCTACATAATGTCACCAGGGCTGCCAACAATCCCAAAGAAACATTTGACTGAGTGAAGAATTGGCTATGATGGTAAACAGAATAATGATGATAGTGAGAAGTAGGAAAACGTTGTAGTGCCAGTAAAAGACAATAACAAAAACAGATTGGTGAAGGTGGGGGTCGAACCCATGCTTGCCAGTAGGCCGACTCGCTACCAGCTGAGCTATGCCGCCGTCCATTATTGTTCTGAGGATACCTTTGAAAACCTCAGATTCAGATTAAAGATTGAAAGTTTGAAAGTCAATTTTTCTATTGTTGCTGTTTTCATGTTTAGATTTTGAAGTCGCTTTGTTAAAATTGATGTTCCATTTGTGAGAATTCAAACATTTCATTTAAAACAGAAAATTCCTGTAGTTTATTACTATTCAAACATAACCAAAGCTATGTATAACATGATGTTCATATGTTCCTTTACTTTACACATGTTATTTGAATTTTTTTCTTGTTTTGGAAAGCTAATTATGCACTTTCCTTTGCAACACAATGTTTGAAACCAGAGAAGGCTACACAATGTTTCAAACCAGAGAAGGCTACACAATATTTTTTTTTATTTTCGTATTATTTGGTTCAATTATAGAGGCTTAATATGTAGATGTGTGTGTGTGCTTCATTGATGAATAAGAAATACATTTATTTTTGCTTGGGCTTAGACCAGTGAATATCATGACACAAACCCAAGCAGTATCCTAATCCTATCAGTTTGACAGAAAATGTACATCACATCACATCATGAGAATTGTGTTGTGTGTGTTTCAATGCTTGCGTTTTCACTCAGCAGAAGTCAATACATAGCCTGCAGTATCATATGATTGAAACAAAAATGTTTTCCCATTTATAGATATTTGATGGACGTCCATTTTGGTTTGTCAATCTATTGGCAGTTGTATGTTGGTGCAGAAAATAACAATAGAAAAAAAATGTCACCTACCGGGTACCATGCTATGATATAACATCTCAAAGCACATTTTAATAAACAAAATTTTAAAATAGAAATTAAGCTAAGGATTATAACTTATTAACTTGTAACCAAGCATTCAAATTGTGTCTTATTGTACAATATATACAATATGACAATTAAGTACTGCTGTCAATAATTCATTAATGTGAATGTGATAAGTTCAATATGGATTTTTAAACACAATGATATAATTTAAAAAATGAATCCAGTAGACGGTCACAGATATATATAGAGTCTTTTATTATACAAACATGGTCTAATGAAAATTAAAACATTTTGTTTGTATCATGAAAGTCTTGACTTGAAGTAAACTGTTTCCACTGCAGAAGACCTGACTACATACATTTGTTTTATAGTTTGAATTGTCTGCTTTCTTCCATTTCCAATTGGTGCTATGCTTTTTGTGTAAGAAAATATTATGAATGCATGTATTTTCTTTTGTTCATTGTAACTTGTAAGATCCATCTTCATGTATTGTAATTGTACGCTGTTTTTAATCCCACTGCTGTTATAGTTATATGCTTTGCATATATGATATGATATATTATGTTCTTCTCATAAACATTATTTTCTTGTATGTATTTAATTTGCTTAAAATAATGAGTCGTTTTGTAATAAAAAAATGCCATCTTTGATATTGTTTATACTTCATTGTTCCTGTAGGAGTTGTATGTAGAAGCCTCACAAATATGTGTCAATGTTGTGTCTTGGATTTAAGTTCATGATTATTGGTATTGATTAACATAAAATCATATTGAGATTATTATGGATTAAGATTTTTAGCCAGAGCCTCATAGCTTTCTTATGGCCTACTACTCCCTTTCAGTATGGAGACAATTTCCACTGATTTCATTGATTGGTTTTATAAAGCTACACACTTTTTTATTAAGCCTTTAACTTTATTAACTTTAACTTTAAGATTTAAATATTTTAAAAAATAGCATTTATTATATGGTGTATGTAATACCAGTACACCTCGATACAAGATCAATGGGCCTTTCATAATCCAAGCCTTGTTGAATGCATGTTCTGGGAAAGATGGGCGTTTTGATTGGTGTCAGTGTCACAGTGTCATGGGTCATAACAAATATTTGGTTATGTCCCCTGACAATGATAATTAAAAATAATAGGACAAGTTGTGTAGTTGATTTTTTTCTTCTTCCGCCCGCAAACTTGGCCTTACTAACTAGTGGGAACATATTGTAAAAAATTATTAAATTTTATTTCCAACTTTGATGATCTTTTGGATCTGAACTTGCTAATTACGAGGTGTATTTTTTCAAATAGACCAAAAGACTAGTCATGCTATTAGTTATTGTCCATTAGTGATGTCTGTGGCAACTCATTTCAATAATAACTTAAGATGCTTATATATTTACTACATGAGTGCATGCTCTTACTCTCATCAAATTTACCATTCAGTTGAGTTAGTGGTCTTTCTTTCTCTCATTCTCATTCTGGTCAGTCAATATTGTTCAGTAGGTGATGCTTCTACTTCTAGTTTTCTTCTATTTGAACCTTCTTTTTTCATACCTTCTAATTTTTTTGTTTCTAAACTGATATTTCCTTACTACAAAGCTGTCCAAGGAGTCAGCCCTTACACTGTTTTGCTTTTTATAACAATCAATGCGTTTAATTAATATTCGCACCTGTATATTTATATACTTCTTTTCAGAAAATTATTGGAAAAAGTAAAACCATTTTGCCCTCTATCTTCTCACGATGCCTAATGTACTGAAAGCAATTGGACTCAAAATTGAACTCAGAATATATATATTTTATTTTTTTAAGAGCACTTCAGATCCAGCTCTGTATCCATGTCATAACAACTAATCCAAATTGATATTTCATGCAGCAGCTACCAATTTCCAAATTAACTCAAGAAAGTTTTTAATTTGACCCAAAGCTTAATACAATTTCATGTGCTGGTAATACTGGTATTGGTATACATAAATGCATGTAGTTAGTTGTATGACTGACAGTGTCAGTGACGACACAAACAATGAACCCAGTTCATGTCATAATTTCTATTCCTTTCCTTCCTGAGCACCTAATATTACTAATAATAATAATATATAATATTAAATTAAGTATAACAACTGCATCTCATCTGGGTTTTGAAATATTATTATTATTAGGGTTTTTTTTTCAATATGCATGGTACAATGGTACAGCTAAAGTATGATATTGTTGACCACCACTTTCATTACTTTCAACGCTCTGATAATTTCAATTTTATCTCGTAAACGTCTGTTTTCAACACATGATTAGATTTAGATCCATTGCATTTGAGTTCTTTCTGTTTCACAAAAACTTGACCTTTAAGTAACTAAGCCTGTATTGTTTGTTTTTATTTATTGTTTTTACTTCATATCATCAGCAAATTGTGCATACTGAATAGAATAAAATTTCCATTTTATTGATCTCTTAAGTACCTCTTTATTTCAATTTCAACATCTGTAAAAAAAAAACACCTAAAAAACTCCTGCTTTTCATTTTGTCATTGTCCTCCAATTCTGTCTCTGAAGGGTTGAATCATGTAGTCAATACACAGGCAGACAGCTTAGTAATAAATAATAATAGCAGTAGTGTAGTAGTAACTTTTTTGGTCCATAAGGCCGGTACTTATCCTGTATGTACTTATATTGTACTGTGAATCTTTGATCGGACAAAGTGGATATATTGGTGGCCAAATGGTTATGATCCTTGGTTCGAATCCTGGCACTGGCATGTTTGTTACAATATGTACAATGTTAAGTCACAGGGAAGGCTCTCAACACATTTTTTTTTGCTCACTTCGATTTGGGTGTGAATGAGTACCCACCTACAGGCAGAGAAAGGCATCTTGTATTGTACTGTGAATCTTTGATCAGACAAAGTGATATATTGGTGGCCAAATGGTTATGATCCTTGATTTGAATCCTGGCATGTTTGTTACAATACAATTACAATGTTAATGTTAAGTCACAGGGAAGGCTCTCACTCTCAACACATTTTTTTGTTGCTCATTTTGATTTGGGTGTGAATGAGTACCCGGCTACAGGCAGAGAAAGTAAGGCATTGTCATTGTCAGGGTGTTATTTTATGCGTCATATGATGTACCTGATGTAACAACAGAACAGGCTTCTTTGCTGTGTGCTCCCAGTCCCAGTGGGAGTTGAGAAAGAGTCAGATTAAATGCCTTTATATTTGATGCTGACTGGTACAAAAGGTCCTGACTGTCACACATGACATAAGAAGATTTATCAAGGTATGGTACACAAATCAAGATCTGTAAACCATAACTGACGACACTGAGTGTGTAAATCATGTTTGTTTCATAAACAAAAACATAATTTGGGCCATTTTCTATGTCACATGCGTGTTGCCTCTTTGGTAAAATTTCAAAAGTTTCTATAGCTGTTGGGTGAACATCTGAGGATACAAAATCGTGTTGTCTGGTCCTGAATGAATAATATTGAACAGTGTATTGCTTCCTTTTTAACCAAACAAGGTTTATTGCCACAATGGGCTGATCCCCTGCTTGCCTTAAAATTGAAAATCTTGATTCATAGATTTTCGAGCTCTGTATCAGGTCGGAGGCCATGTCTACTAGTAGTGAGGCACAGACTTGCACTTGCACTTAACCTGGATACATATGACCTGTCTCTGCGCATCAATGCTTTCTGCCTTGTACTTGTACACTGTCGTCGGCCAGACAGCTGTTTAATTACCGTTCTAAAGGAACAGGTAACAAACACACAAATCATCTCTGCACCAAGCCACTTATATTCCTTCATTTAAATAGTATGCCAATTTTAATCAAGGACCAATACTACAACTCCATACACTCCTTATAGACCATGGGCCAGTTGGGGTCAACCGCCCCCCCCCCCCCCCCCTAGGGATTTTTTGCCGTTATGATTTTCTGAAAGGGTATGGTCTGGGAACCTCCCAAAAAAA
>JARFNW010146713.1:0-19177 GCA_031763155.1 Dirona albolineata | reverse complement strand
TAAAAGGGCTAGAAGCTTAGTTTGAATGGGGTAGAGCGCTTTACAAATGTCATGTAGTATTATATAAAATTGATTGGACATGTTATAGATATTTTAAAACTTAACAGACTGTGATGCACAGTGGGCTGATCCCTTGCTTGCCTTAAAATCTTGATCCATAGATTTTCCAGGCCTGTATCAGGCCATGTGTACTAGTGGGGCATAGACTTGCACTTAACCTGGATACGTTTTACCTGGGTCTGCGCATCTATGCCTTCTGCCTTGTACACCGTCCTCGGCCAGACACAGAGCTGGTCCCTGCACTGTTTAATTATGGTTCTTAAGGGAACAGATAACAAGTAAACACACTGTGATCATATAATTATGTTATTAAGCTGATATCTGTAGCATGCACAATTCTGGAATCAGTTGTTCTTTTTTTGTTTATTATGGCTAGTTTTCTTTTACAAAATAGATGATGGGTAGCAGTTGGGTTTTTTGTTTTTTTTGTGTGAATGGAAGTGAATAATGTTGGTTTATTTTAGTATTCTGTTGAGATGGTAATAGACGGGGCTCAAATTTCTGTCAAGACACTGATGTCAATGTAAATTTATGTTTAATCCCTAAATATTTGCTATATTTTTCCCCATGTTTTGATTCTTTGTTATTTAGGTATATTTTTCTTCTTTTGTTATTATAATGTATTTATTATTAATGCCTGCTCCATATTAACTTTTTTCTTTCGTGGGTCCCTTATCTTCCAGAATGAGGCTGTCGTGTACAAAGAGCCGGAGAAATCAGTCATTTCTAGATCCAATGATGAATGTGTTGTTGCTCTGTGTGATCAGTGGTATGCCAGATATTTTCAGTATTTACTACAAATCTAAAACTAGTGTCATATATAAAATAGTTTTCTCTCTTTCATTGTATTGTATAAAAGTCAAAAAAAAAATTCAGAAGTGTTTGTTATTGTATTTTTAATAGACATTATTTTTTTTCTCACTTTATCGAAAGAGGAAATGTTTCCATTTTTTGACAAACATCTGAATTGAAAATGTTGACTAAAATTTTGTTAAAATTAATTTGTTTCGCAATACTCTACTAGTAGGTAATCGAATACTAGCATCTGAAATTCTGTCCCACAAGTCCTATTGAAAATGAACTTTAAACAGGGTGTGTGTATTTTAAATATGACATTGCAAGTCTCAAAAAGTGTGTTTGATTTAAATATTTAGAACCTATCACGGATACACGTGTCAAGTCAAGGGACATTTTCTCTGGTTGAATAGCTAAACCTAAAGAGATCACCCAAACCCATTTTCTCTTCAGGTTTTTGGATTACGGAGAGCCAAGCTGGCGTGCAGAGGCTGAGAAGTGCCTGGCTGACATGAACACGTTTTCTGACGATGTGCGCAACAACCTGCTGGCCACATTGGACTGGCTGCGTGAACACGCCTGCTCCAGGTCGTACGGACTGGGCACCAAGATGCCGTGGGATGAGCAGTACCTGATCGAAAGCTTGTCCGACTCGACCATTTACATGTCCTTCTACACAGTGTGCCATCTGTTGCAGGGAGGCGTGTGGCAAGGAAATGCAGTAGGCCCATCTAAGATAAAGTATGTTTATGTATGTGTTAATGACACCTTTTCCCAAGACTTGAGTCCTTCTATGCTCTTACTTTCCCTGTTAACTGTTACGAATCCTCTAAATAGAATTCCTCTTCACATTCCAGCATTCGTTATGTTATGATTTATTTATATTTCGAAAATGAAAAAAAAAACCACTTGGCCATCGAGCAATACAATCACAAGCCGCTGAAATTTGGAATGTTTGGCCTCAAGAAGTCCAACTTGCTGGGTCTTTTAACTACATTCTAATCCTGTTTGAAAACGCACCTCTTTTGTAAAAGCTATTGATTTTATATTTTTAAAATCCCCCTATATTATAACAACTCCATCTATCATGCCTTTGTAGTAAATTGATGTGTTGCTGTACTTGTAATGCGTCTTGCTCTCTGAGGGAAGGTGTACAATAAATCTGATGATGTTTTTCATCATTATTATTATTATTATTATTATTATTATTTATTTATATTTTATTATTATTATTATTATTATTATTATCATTGTTGCATTTTCGTTCATAACTTGACTATTTGAAATATTGAAGAAAAAAAATGTAAATAGATTTTAGCCATAGTCATTATAAAACTTCCCTCCTTGTCTTAAACTTTTTATTTTCCAATTTTTACCTCAGACCTGAACAGCTGACCCCTGAAGTGTGGGACTACGTTTTCTACAAAGAGAAGCCCTTCCCATCTTCCTGTAAGATCCCCAAGGCCACTCTGGACCAGCTGAAGTCCGAGTTCAATTACTGGTACCCCGTGGACATGCGGATGTCAGGCAAGGATTTGATCCCAAATCACTTGACCTACTTCATCTACGGACATTGCGCTGTCTGGCCCAAGGACAGGTGAGTGTCAGGAGCCAAGCAGTTTGTAGCAATAATTATAATTCCTCGTCATTTGATTTAATTTAGGAGGTGAGATGGCTAAGTGGTTAAGACAATGAACTCTCATGGCGAAGGTTGTGGGTTCGAATATTTCCTCAGTTACACCGTTTTTTGTTGTTTTTTTGGAGGTTGAGAAACGTCACTCCAAGTACCTCACTCGACCCAGGAGTAGAAATGAGTACCAGCTTACAACTGGGGAAGTAATCTGTGATAGACCGGCGTCCTATCCAGAAGATTAACATAGTATTGTCACTTTCAGAGTACATAGATCACAATTTTCAGACCAAATTTTAATACATTTCTTTCATGTTTTACCATCATACAATGGCTATGCACTCCAATTTAGATATTTAATGATTTGGAAATGTTTGGTTTTTTTTATCTCTCAGTTCCAAGTGGCCAAAGGGGATCAGGGCTAATGGCCATCTGTTGATTAATTCCAAGAAGGTCAGTCTTGTTGTTATGATTACTATGATCTGCCATCCATACAGATCTTTTACCATTTGGAATTGTACTCAAATGTTGTAGGGGTAAACACAAACACTGAGCTGAACTTCTTTCAATTTTAAGAATAAAATTAGAGTTTTTTTTTTTCCTCATTAGTTATATTTTATATAAGTAATCTAGTGAGAAAGACACCAATATTTTTTTTTCCAAATTCTGATTTTATCAGGATAATACAGAATTTTCTTTTTAAGTTTATGGCAGGTATGTTTATTTGAAAGAAGGAAAAAAAAAGCTTTTTCCCCCTCTTATTGTTTTGTAATCTTGATTGTTAGTAAATTTATGTACAAGGTCTATTGGGTTTGAACACTAGCCCTTGCGGTCGGTAAGTAAGGCAGATTTGAGAATCAGGAATTTCTTTATGTGCCTCTGGATGCACCGGCAATGACGAAATGTCTTTTCATCATGACCAGTTTATACCATTTCATTTGATACATCATCGGCAATCCAGATTGCCGCGATTTTAGTGCACGCCGCAATCTTAGCGATTTTAGTGCACTCTTGCGTCTCAAATATAAAGCATCATAAATACAGAACGGGGAAAAAGACATGCCTTGGGATTCAATTTTTGTTGTCTCAAATGTGTATTCCTTGATTATAGGTTATTGCTGTTCTTTTACACTCTTATTATGAAAATTTATCCATTTTTTGGTCCTAGCATTGATTATATAAAACATTTTTGTCATCAGATGTCCAAATCAACTGGAAATTTCTGTACTTTGTCTGAAGCCGTCAATAAATTCTCAGCTGATGGTAAGTCTTGAGATGGCATTCAAGCCTTATTTAACGGGCAACCATGATGTTCATTGAATTTGAATTGATTATGTCGGGAGTGTTGGAAGCTGAATAGTGAACACAGCTCGACGGTTTGTGTTGTCAAGCAACGTTTATCGTGGCTAGCAAATGGATGGGTGACCGTCTGGGACCTAAACCCGTCACAACAATATTTATACACTATGAAATGTATTGGCTCATCGGCATTTGTGTCTTTAGGTAAGACACTTAGCCCTGTTTACCTCGTCCTATCCAAGACGGATGTGAAAATCGGAGGTCCCCTCAGTTGTAAGCAGCGTCATCCTTGTCCAAAAATTGAATTTATGCCTATCAGGCAGCATGTGGTGTATTAAGTGTGGACTGTACCTTTGCTTTCTCTTGGTAAATGATAAAACAGGCTACTGTAAAGTGCCTAGAGCATGGTAGTGATCATGGATAAGCGCTTTATATATGCCATTTATTCTTATGTACCAACTTCAAGTCTTTATTTGCCACATTTTGGTTTTTGTTTTTTTAATATGCTGCTAATCAGATAATGTGGTCACATAATCTTGCTGTTCAATGTTGAAGTTTTGTTTGCCCTAATGTATGTATAATGTATAATTGAACTGCTCTAAAAATGCTCAGATGTTCTTTCTTTGTCAACAAAAACTAATCATATATAAAATACTTTTTTTGTTATCCTAAATAAAAAAAATCACTTCCTTTTTGTTTGTTTGTGTGTAATATGTTTATGGAGTCCCCTTCATACCGCAAGAAGCAGTGTAGGGGCGAGCCATATGTTTAACTCTGAAGGGTGCACATGACAAATGGAAGTAAATCCAAATGTCAACAAGGACTTCACCTAACACATGGCTAGAAAGACTCTGCATCAGGAATGAAAGATGAGCAGGTGATGAGCCCACTGCGTCCAGTGAAATATATTATATATGATAAAACTAACATCATAGACAAACCTTGAAACGCTTAGAAGCATTGCACAAATCAGGAATGAATGGTTTGCTTTCACCACAGATATTAGGAACACTGCTGAAGCTGCGAAATCCGACGACTTTGCTAGCGTAGTGCCCAAGTCCTATATCAAATTCTAATTATTAATTTTTCCCTCAGGAACTCGCTTCTCTCTGGCTGACGCTGGAGACAACGTAGAAGATGCCAACTTCATGGAGAAGATGGCAGAGGCTGGCCTGCTACGACTGTACTCGCTGGTGGAATGGGTGAGGGAGATGATCAGTGTCAAGGACACGCTGAGGACTGGGCCCAAGTCAGACTACACGTTCAACGACAGAGTTTTTGTCAGGTGAGTGCGACTTGGATGTGGTGTGTGTGTACGTAGTAGAATCCAACAAGGGATGTCGGTGGCCGAGTGATTAGGCTACTCGACTCCTGATCAATTTGATCTTTCTATCTTTATCTATATCTATGACTCTATTTTATGTCTCTTCCTTGATTCATCTCTATATCCATCTCTACTCTATCTCTGAATGTATTTAGTGGCGTCGGTGGCTGAGTGGTTAGGCTACCTGACTCAAAATAGAGAGATTCCCAGTTTGAATCCTGGCAGAGTTGCCGATGTTGGTTCCTTGGGAAAGACTACACATTTTTTCCTCACTCAACTGAAATGTGAATGAGTACACAGCTACTGCAGGCAAACGATGATATTGTCAGTGTCTTAGTATGACGAGCGTAATGGACTACTACTCTTCTTTATACTGTTCAGGGGATTGAGAAGGATGTTTAATGGTACGGCCTGCCAGGGGATGAATAATAACCAGTGCATCACAGAAAGAATTATTTTTTTTGTTTAACTTCCCTGCCTGACTCTGTTATTTTTATTATGTTTTACATTTAACATAAAATTTACCTCAACATTTTTTTTACATATAATATCTATGTCTTGATTCTTTCAGTGAAATGAACTTGTCAATCAATGAGACGAAAGCCAACTATGAAGGCTATTTGTTCAAAGCTGCTCTGCGTACAGGCTTCTTCGAATTTCAGGTGAGAAAATAAATATTTTTCAGGTGACATAATAATAGAACTCCACAAAAAGAATGGTTGAGCCATATACATATATATATATAAAGGAGGGCTAACTGTGAAAAAAACTTGTTTTCATTTTGTGTTAGATGAGTAGATATTAACATTTGTTAGTAAATAACATGCAAATATCATTTTGTTATTGGTTAGGGTTTTTTAAAATTTGAATATGTGGACTTGTTGCATGTGAATTTCTTTTCTGAGAATAATATACTGTTAAATCGCCATTACTTTGGCGTGATGTAGTACACACTTCCTGCCAAGTGGAGTCAATGGCTGAGTCGTTAGGCTACTTGACTCGATATTGAGAGGTCGCGGGTTGGAATCCTGGTGGCAGAAACTACCGATGTTGAGTCCTTGGGAAAGATTCTTCTGTACACAATTTTTCTCTCATGATTTTCATTTGTTGATATTGTGTTTTTCACGGTTTACTTTAATCGACTAGGCCTATAGAGACAAGTACAGAGAGGTGGAGACTCAGGGCATGCACAAAGACCTGGTGTTCCGATTCATTGAGATGCAGGCTATCCTCATGGCACCCATCTGTCCACACATTGCAGAACATATCTGGGAACTTCTGGGAAAGGTAAGTAAGATGTATGCTCTCTGGTGTATTATTTACATAGAATTTGTCAGTCTTATCAAATGTTTTGACCTGTTCTAGGTCGCAGTCGTCAAATAGGTAAAATACCTTTGATTGAGTTCAGGTTAAATGCGTGTGAGGTGGTGGTGGGGTGGAAATTGACTCGTAACAATAATGATGATGATGTTAATAATCACAATAAATAAAAAAATAAGAAGAAGAAAAAAAAAGAATAATACATATGGTATTTATGTGGCTCTTCATCCTGTCGTCAGCAGGCCTCGGACTTGTCTGAAAAATGAGTGAGAAAAAAACACAAAATCTGAAGAGACATGTTTTTGAAAGTGTCTTAAAAACATAGACTAACAAAATAACCTTGTGAGGGATTTTGTTTTCTTTACAAACTATAATAATAATATACACCTTTAGGAGACATAAAAGGTTATCCATACTTGGCGTCCTAAAGACAAAATTGTTGTATTTTGTTTTGTCTTTAGGAAGCCACCTATGCTCTTAACACAACATGTAGGCCTATCCATTTATTTATCATTATAAATGTATTTTTCAAAAGTTGGCCCTATTTTCTGGAATTTTCACTTCCTGAGTCAGTAAAGCTTGTGGAGTAGTAGGTCAACATGTAAAGCACGTCTTAAAACATATGTTTTTGTATTTGTAGTTGAATGTTATTGACTTTTCCTGTTCACAATAGTATCCCATTCATTTAATGGTATGTGTCAGTGTGATTGTATGATTGTCATGCAATGCATACGGGAGGTTTGATATGTTTTAAATGTGTATGTAAAGCGCTTCGAGGTCTTGACGAATTGAGCTCTATAAATAAACTATTATTATTATTATTATTATTATTATTATTATTATTATTATTGTTATTATTATTATCATTATTATTATTATTACTATTATTATCATTATTATTATTACTACTATTATTATCATTATTATTATATAATCTTTGCAATGTGTATCGTACCATCTCCAATGAAGAATACATGTATCCTTTGTCCAACAGAAGGAGAGCATAATGAGGACCTCGTGGCCCCAGGCTGGTCCCGTGGACGAGAAACTGAACAGGTCGTCCCAGTACCTGATGGAATGCGCTCACGAGTTCCGTCTGAGAAGGAAGGTTGTCATGAACCCTGGCAAGGCCAAGGTAAGTTCAAAGACATCTTGTAATACCATGTGCTGCACAGCGGCTGACGCTAGAGTTATTTCTGTCTTCTTTCAAAAGACAAAGCGCCCTTGTGGACAAAGTTATTTTTTTTATTATTTATATGAAACTAGACCTGTCTTCAACGTGCCAGGTTAGATTGGAAAACATGTTGTTTGTTAAATTTAATGTACTAATGTGGTAGGTCATATAATGTTGTTCAAAATACATTTTATATTTTGATATTATGAACAACAAAAAATAAAGTAGAAACACACTCCCTTTCATAATTTTGTTGTGACGAGAAATTGAAGAAAGGCTATTTTTACTCAAACTGAAAAAAATATTTATTTGTTGGAAACTATGCATATAATATCTGTCTAAGACCTAGCATTGCATTCACTCTTAAGCTTAACCACTGACAAATTTTGAGTTGATGCATTTGTTTCCCCCCTCAGAAAGCTGCATCAGTTCCCACCCATGCCACTGTTTGGGTGGCTAAGACTTATCCCCCTTGGCAGAACACTGTGCTGACCACTCTGCATGAGTTACACAAGGTAATTAACAGTGTTTTAGTGTGATCAGAAAAGATGACTGAATGGTTCAGACAGCAAAATAATATCATGTTAATATGGTGAAACCTACTCAAGTCACCTTTTTAAAAATATTTTCTTGGGCAAGAAATTTCACTCCAATCTCCCCACTCAACCTTGATGTAGAAATGGGTAGGCCTACCACTATATATATGCCTATGCCAGCTGCCCGGGCTTGCCAGATAAAAACGAGGCAAAGAGGGTCACCTTACAAAAACTGCTATAACTTATAAACTATTCAACAGAAACTCACCAAATTTTGCGCGGGTAATCCAAACATGCAGATCTGATTATCCCTAGTCACACAAGTCTTCAAAGACGATGCCGTATCCTGCGAATCACTATATTCACTCTCTGATGTTTCAATGTCATTTGTCACTGTCAGAATCCATCATCACTTCGGCAATAACTTCATCTAGAGTCGTTTCGTATTTGGACTAAATATTCAAAGCCCGTCACGGAGGTCTAGTTCGTCGCGAATTAGTTAAGATATAGTGTTTTGAGATATGATTTAAGTTTTTTAAATTTGTCATCTTTTTCACAGCTGGTTGAAGGAGAGAATGAAGCTGATGATTTATAGTTATAGTTTGAGAGATTGTATTTTGGGTTTGAATTCATCATTTATGTACCTCTATATTTTTAATGAAGATAACACAACAAACACGTCCTCCATGATATTGAACGGAAGCACAGATTCCCAAAATGTTCCAGTTATACCTGGTGTACTATATGGTGTTTTAATTTGTCATGTTTTTCACAGCTGGTTGAAGTTGAAGGAAGGAATGAAGCTGATGATTTTAAGTTATAGTTTGAGAGATTGTATCTTGGGTTTGAATTCATCATTTATGTGTACCTATATTTTGAATTAGAGATGTGACAAATTGTTATTTTCATCATTCTCTTCAACTCAGAGCTTTCAAATTTCATGTATGGTTCTTTGATGTCATTGCCTCAGACTTTTTAAAACCAATTTGTTAGTGGTGTCTGTAGCTGAGTGGTTAGGCTACATGACTCGAAGCCGAGAATGTTGAGTCTTGTGAAAGACTGCACATTTTTTTCCTCACCCGACCCAAGTGCGAATGAGACTAGAGGAAGATATTTTCAGCATGTTAAGTTAGTATAATGAGACTAACAGACTACTCTACTGCATGCTCCTTAGGGAGTTACGAATGATGTTGAAGGACATTGTCTGCTGGGCGATACATGATGTAAAGTCTGTGATCTTGTACTTGTGTGTGGATACCAACTATAAACTAACCTTTATCTTTAACATCTAAAACCATACTATTCACCATAATATTATAATATATAATCTGTCTTCTATTTTAGGCCAATAGCGGTTTTCCTGACAACAAACAAATTGCCAAAGTCTTCAGTAACAAGCCAGAGCTGGCGAAATACATGAAGAAGCTGATGCCATTCGTTATGGTGGTCAAGGTAAATCACGCCTCTACATTTTATTCAATTTGAATGTCGTCATATTCAAAATACAGTTAGGTAGTCTTTGCCAAATTACACATCCTGAAAATGCATGATTTATGTCATTAATGCATGATTTCGTCATGACGCATGAATTTTTTTCCATGTAACTTAATTTTACAAAGCTAAATATACCACTACCCCCCTCAAAATGCATCGACGGCTGGTTGACTTCGCCAACATGAAAACAGGTGGTTTTTTTACATCTTAATCTGTTTTATTAAAAGAGTCAATTCTTGTAATAAAAAATACAAAAACATAAAATGTATACAAAATCATAGAAAAACACACACAAAAAGTAGAAGTTGCAACGCTTCCTTAAAATGCACATTCGCCAAAATGCAAATTTTTTTTCTTGTCACTCTTAGGCCGCGCATTTTGGCAGAGACTACTTTTTTTTCTTCTTAAATTTAGTTTTAGTTTTGCTCCCTTTTTAACATGTGTAATGTGATATAAAAAGTGACACCATTAGTTTAAATAGCCTCTCCACTCTTTTTTATTGTTATTATTTTTATTTTTTATTTGATACTCTTCAACCAAAACCTTGCTATTAATCTGTGGGCTCACGTTGTTTTTTTGGATTTAGTCATCATTTTCTTTTCTATATTCCTTGTCACTTGCAGGAGAATGTAGAAAAGCATGGACTGAAAGCCTTAGCCTTGACCTCTGACCTTGAGGAGGTGAAGATTCTGTCTGAGAACTCTACATACTTGTCCAACACTCTGGAGGTTTGTGACTCTTTCTTTTGTTTTGTTGTTAAATCGTTGCAATTTAGTTTGAGCACACATTTGATTGAAATTAATTAATTGTATATATACACACGCAGTGGGCTCATCACCTGCTCTTCTTTAATTCCTGATGCAGAGTCTTTCTAGCCATGTGTTAGGTGATGAGTGGTGTAAGTCCTCATTGGCATTCGGATTTACTTCCATTTGTAATGCGTACCCTTCAGAGCTTGACATAAGGCTTGCCCCTACACTGCTTCTTGCAGTATGAAGGGGACTCGATAAACAAAAAACCAGAAACCTTTATGTGTTGTTGACTGCTTATCCTTGAAACCTTTTAGCTCTACATTATTATACCAGTGACACACATTCACATCAACTAACACAAATATTTTCTACCATTGAGATCGTTATCAAAAGCAAAATAAATCACCATTGGGTATATTTCTTATCGTTTTAAATTTTATTATCCAAAAACCATTTATACAGCATGTTAGCGTAGTAGTGCCCAGCCCCATGTGCAGCACAAACTGGTGCACAAGGCACCCACAGGCAAACTGAGACAAACGTAAAAAACCTCAAAAACATCTTAACAAGCACACCATATTAATCCCTCAATCTCCAAAGCATGTCACAGAACTGGGAAAATACTACAAATATAAAGTCTAGCACCAGCAGGGGAAAAGCCTACTGTGTCCAAAACCATACACAACATCGTGAACAGTGTTAATGTTTCTGATATCGTTGCCATGACAATCAGTGGAGACATTGCTTCGAGTTTCCACGTGTATAGTTTCCCCAGGAACCTAATGTTATTTAAGATGCCATTACTTTGGTGGGATTTAGTGCACACTTAACGCATTGACCAAGCATTCATTATACAGCAATCATGCACAGAATTACCACATTTACTTTGCTGAAGATGAAATGGAAGGGAGAAAAAAAATAGCCATTCTATATATTTTCTGGTTTGCATTCAATATTTAAGAAAGGTTAAAAACTTTTTTAAAACACCAAAAAAAACATAGCAATAATTTAATATAATTTTCTAAAATGCTTTCACGATAGAAAAAAAATCAAAATATTTATATTGTATTATCTAAAGACCGCAGCAATCAAAAAAAAAAAGAAAAAAAGATGACAGTGGGAGTGGAACCAAAAAAAACAAAAAGTAAAATCGTGTCAGTTGGTACAAAATATACCCCTGATGGATAATTTGTTTTTATCGGAATTTCAACAGCGGTACTGTAGTATTACAAAATTATCTAAAAATTATCATTTAGGTTGACAAATTATTAGTTTTGATTGTTTTGTATAATACAAAATGCAAAGGGGAGGAAATCTTGAAAGAATGTGAGAGGCGGATCTAGACAGCAAAAAAAACAAAATAACACAAATTGTGCGCTATATACAGAGAAAATTGAAAAGAAATGATTCAAGGGAAATAACTCAAATAATTCAGTAGTAAGAGAAAACAAATATGGTTACCTCCCTTATATTGAGAACCACTACCAAGGCAATAAAAAAAATTGAACGACTTGAACAAACAAAAATGAAGCAGTTATTGTAAATATCATTTGGCAAAAATTAAAAAAAATTGAAATGTGAAGATTTTTTTGATTTTTTAGTATGATGAAAAAGTGAATCACAGTGTGAGAAACAATGCCCAAGTTACACGTGCATGATGAATCTTACAATTTAAACTATTTTCTCTCTCCATACACAAGATAAAACAGGGGCCAGCCATATTCAAGCTCTGAAGGGTGCACATGACAAATGGAAGTAAATCCAAATGTCAATGAGGACTTACACCACTCATCACCTTACACATGGTTAGAAAGACTCTGCATCAGGAATTAAAGACGAGCAGGTGATGAGCAGGTGATGAATTGTAAAGGGGTATGGACTACAAATCCCTCTTTGTCTAAACTATTGAACCCATTGAGCCACTCCCCATAATTCATATATGAGATGGATTCAAAGAAATTATATTGCTACGAAAATAAGAGGCCTAATATTGTATAGAATTTTGTTCTTTATTTGTTTTTTAACTGTTGACATATTTGCCAAAAAAATGTATTAATTATATATTTGTTAATGTTAAAGAAGATTGACATTATAGATTATAAAGTGTCCACAATTTAATATTCTA
This sequence comes from Dirona albolineata, assembly GCA_031763155.1. NCBI lineage: Eukaryota > Metazoa > Mollusca > Gastropoda > Nudibranchia > Dironidae > Dirona > Dirona albolineata. The sequence goes on along the minus strand of JARFNW010146713.1, from coordinate 6,668 downwards.
GTTCTTTAAAAACTATTTATTCATAATACTTTCATCAGGCAAAGTGATATAGTTTAAATAAATCAATCAATCAAAAAGTAAACAAGTAAATTTAATATATAAGTAATCAAATATAAATAAATTAACAAATAATTAAATGACCAAACTGTGTGCAATAAATAAAAACTATAAATTGTGAAAAAAAACAGTATACCAGCATCCGTCTTAGCCTTGACTTCATAGCAAGATTCAAAAAGAAGAAATTCATACACACAGTATTATGGAAGGAAAAATCATTGAATAATGAACTATTACTGTTATTGTAAGTCAGTGGCACTCTCCCCTTTGCTCTCCTTTCATTTCTTTTCTTTCCTTCTATCTGCATAACAAAAACCTCAACACTTAATATGCCACACGCTGCCTGTTAGGCGCGATTACAATTTTTTGGACAAGGGCAAACGCTGCTCATACCTGAGGGGACCTCTGAATTTAACGTCCGTCACCCATAGGACAAGGTAAGCAGGGCAAAGTGTCTTACCTTAGGACACAAGCGACTGTGAGCCAATACATTTCATTGTGCATATTTTTTTCCCGGAGACGCGTCTATTCATTAGCCATGATAGACGTTGCTTGTCGAGACTAACAGTCGAGTCATGCTCACTGTTCGGCCACCGACATAACAGATGACAAAGCTGCTTTAGGATTCCAGCCCCTTTCAAAGAATTCCAAGGCTCTATTCCATGTTCTAGCGTCTAATATTTATAATAGATATATTTTTAACAGAAGGTTCCATCTTTTATGCCCTAGATGTGATGGCATCTTATAGGTAAATGTCCAAAATAACATTTACAAAAAAAAAAGAAGGTAATTTCTTATTTTCTGTTTTTTCATCTCTAAGCTCAACTCACCATCAGCTAATGTTTGGGTCACAGGGGAAAAGACGGGACGACCGGCCTCCAGGGCTTTGGTTAAACTGTCAGTCCTCTCGGATTCAACACCCTGAAGAGAGAAAGCACAAATAAAATAGACTAGATAATCAGCATATAGATATATATATTTTTTTTAAACTTCTAAATAGCCTGAGAAACACCCACTGACCCGAGGAGAAGACCGTCAAAGAAAATCTGTTTAGAAGCCTGAAGGACTTGATGAAAACAGTCGAGTTCAATAAGAAAGCAGGACTTCAAGTGTAGTCAATAAGAAATGTGAAAGAAAAGAAGAAGAAAATGCATATTATGTGCCTACCATCAATCCAGTTATGTTATGGCTAGACTGATCATAAACATGTTATCATGTTATGGCTAGACTGATCATAAACATGTTATCATTATGTTCGAATGATTTTTTAGCACTTTATCATTCGTCTTCCACTTCTTTAATTTTGATTGATTGGCCCTAAGGAAAGTAGACATTTTTTTTCTGCGGGAATTCATAACGAGTAAATCTAACTGATCAAAGGGAGATAACAAGAAAAAATAAATCTGATTTGTTAATATTAACATTCATGAAGAGAAGTGGATTTGGATTGCCTGAGCTGGGCTTAATATCATGCACATTTTTTATTTCAAAAGCAATAAAAAATAAATAAATAAAAAAATCTACAAATATCTGGCCCCATTGCTTCTTAACGCAATCATTCACTTCCCCCACTTTGATTTAAACAGCATAATCATCCATGAGTTAAAGATGGCTATTATCCGACAGATGCAGATGCAGATCTGACAGCCATGCTCTCCTTTCACCTTCGGAGCAGCTTCCAAAGCCATTTAGATTTTAATGGTAAAAAAGAACGATCTAAAATAGAAGCTTTTCAGTTTCTTTCAATCAAACAATACAAATCCATTTCTCTGATCCAATTCAAATCAGTTTATTTTTCTTGTTATTTCCCTTTGTTTGGATGAATTTACTTCTTTCATAAGCCACTGCCTGAAACATTTCCCCCCTCCTTTCCTTAGGGTTAATAGATTAATCTATTAACAACGTCCTAAAATAGAAACTATTCACTTCCTCACATGGAAAAGCATGACAATTCGATGGCATAATATTTCATCAATACTGACGTCATGCATGCAAGACAAAGAAACATTAGATCTTAAGAACATGGAGAATTTAAAGCTTGCTGTGGGATGATGGAACATATTTCTATTTTCGCTATGTACAATGCCCTCATCGTATCATAATTCAGCTGTTTAAAGGGGATGATATGGAGATGAGGCGATGGTTAAAAAGTAAAGTAAAGTCCTTCTGAGCCTTGAAATTCATAGAGTCAGTGTTTATCCCGGTTTCCGTAGCATGAAGCGGACAGTGTGACAATATGTCACCCTTCTGGACAGGACGATGGTCTATCGCAGATTACTTCCCCAGCTGCAAGCTGGTACCCATTTTTACACCTGGGTCGAGTGAGGCAATTGGAGTAAAGTTTCTTGCAAAAGAAAAACAATGAAGTGACTGGGATAGGATTCGAACCCACGACCTTCACCATGAGAGTTCGCTGTCCTAACCACTAGGCAACCTCACCTCCTGGCCCTGTTTAAAGGGGACGGAAACATAATAAATTCAGGCCGCTTCACCAAAAAATATTATGCCAAATATTTATTGTCTTAACGATTGTAAATTAGGTTTCTACTAGGGTCAACATGGCAAATGGTGTCATCAACAGGTGAAATGGGGACGAACAGCACTCGCACTACTAATGCCACTATCAAAATATGACATTTGCATATCGAGTTATTAACTTACAATAATCTTGACGCTGGGTTTGAGAGCTTTCAGAGCCACGGCACATCCTGCGATGAGGCCAGCACCTCCAACAGGTACAACACAAGCATCCAGGTGTGGCACCTGTTCCAGAATTTCAAGACCCACCGTACCGGCACCAGCCAGGATGTGGGGGTGGTCATAGCTGGAAAACAGAGGAACAAGTTTGGTCAAATGGTCATTGAAATCACTCTATGTTAGAACAAATATTAAATTAACTTGTCAATGATTTGTGGAACAGGTATAATCCCCTTCCCAAAAATCTTTCTTCTTTTTATATCTAATAATCCTAATCCTGCTTTGCGATCATTATACTTTATATCCTATTACTTTAAAAAAGTCTAGAAGTTTCTGTCAGGGCACAAACAAACTTAGATATGCTGTTCAATATAATACAACAGAACATAATATATAGGTAATATACATTTGTATGTCTCATTCAACTTAATTTATAGACCTAGGATGGTTGGTTATATTCAAAAGGCTCAAACTTGATAAATAATTTAAAGCAATTCAATAGAGAGAACAATGAAGAAAATTTAAAAGCATACCATCTTCAACATTATCAATTTCATGACACAAAGTTTTTTTTAGCTCACAACCATGGAGCCCATCACATTTGAAACATTGTATATATCATAGAGCCTATCATAATGACTGACAATATTATGATTGCTATTCAATTGTCTAGTGCTTCTGAGTGTTTTGTTTTTGTGTTGTTTCATGAAGTTTAAGAAATTTCAAAAAAATCTGTGGGTAATTTGCAAACAGAACATTAAAGTTATAGTTAATATAGTGATAATATTTACTGTATTGGTTTGGTTTTGTGAAAGATAAAATACATTATACATATAAATGTATATAAATACATTATAGTGCTTTCATGATAGATTGAAGCTTTAGTCGTTTAGAATGAATCACCACTGTCTGACGAACCAAACCAAGCCGCTAGTGCCAAGTTGTCCTGTCCCATCCAGTGTCCCATCCAGTGTCCCATCCAGTGTCCCATCCAGTGTTCCATCCAGTGTCCCATCCAGTGTCCCATCCCTCCCCTAAGTCATTTCCTCATATTCGCATTTTAGCTTCTAGCAGCCATCTTTCCTATCGGAGACAGACGTTAAATTCGGAGGTCCCCTCGGTTGTAAGCTGCGTTTGACCTTGTCCAAAAATTGTATTTGCGCCTAACAGGCAGCGTGTGGCGTATTATGTGTTTCGTTGCTTACTCGGGGTAAATGTGCCACTGTAAAGTGCTTAGAGCATGGTGATGATCGTGGATAAGCGCTATATAAATGCCATTTATCATTATTTATTATTCCTTCTATTGATGCAGTAGTGAATACCTTCTAAGCAAGCTTACCCATTTATGTAGAGAGACCCCTGCTTCTTTCCCAGTGCTATGGCATGCTCCCTGGCCTGGGGACAAAAAATAGAAGGATTGTAATAGGCAGGCGTTTATTTCATTTAAAAAATGTATTGGTATAAGATAAGATAAGATGATTTTCATTTGTCCCCTCCAGGCATTTAATCCTAAACCATTCAGTGACTCCATCTTGTGTGCGCGTTGCTGGTGTAGATGGCTCTGAGATTGTCCAGAAATTGCTCCCTAACGTCATACTCTTCTCACGTTTTCCACAGCTTGTTTCTGTTTACTCTGTCGAAACACGATGATATTCCAAACAGCATACACTTTGAAATGCACTCACTTAATGAAGAGACAGTCTGATTAAAAAATATATATACAGCAAGCATTCCAAATCAGTTGGAGGGAAATTTTGGCGCTTAGAAGAGAAGAAAGTAATGAGTCCTGTCAAAAGCAAAAAATCAGAATAAATGGAATGAAAAAATAAATATATTGTAGCCTGAAGTCCCGAAATCTGTAAAACTAAGGGACACAATAATTGTAACGACTGTGGAAATTGAAGTCACAGAAAAAGTAAATCTTGTGGTCAAAGGGAAATAACTAGGTTTAAATTTAACGTTGTACTTATTTCTCTCAGTTACTTCCCTTGGAAACAAATTTGTCCTTGTATTTCAAATTGGAATGAACTGACATGAGAGGCTCTTCGCTAAATGTAACCATATTATATATAAAGGTAGTATGTTTAATTCATAACCTGGACAGAAGGATTACCTTGCACCTAGAGACGGGCAAAATACGAATATTTCAAATTCCCTCAATGCCGGGTACCCACATGTTCAGGTATCGAAAGCATCGATACTAATACTGATACTTGCAACTTTCTTCTGTGGCGGTTTTACAGACTCTCAGGTTAACAAGAGCTACACCAAAAAGTGTTCACGAAAATTGAGACAATGCAGGCGAATATACAATCCCTGGCAATACCAACATTACTCTCATTCATTGAGCAATGTGTATGTGTATGTACGCAAGTGCCCTGGGTAATTCGAGACTGGGCATTGAGCTGGCGCTCACACTGCACTGCCATAATATAAAAGGAATTTGTTACTTGCATAATGACACAAATCACTTCACGACCTTGAGAAACTGAGATCAATTGCCCACTGGCGAATTCTCTCATCAGAAATCAGGAAAGCAGCCCAGTCAGACAACCAGGACGCGGAAAGGCCTTACGTCAAGTAAGTCATAATGACGCAAAATGTCAATACAATAAATCACCTCTCCAATATGCTGCCCGAACAGGATGACGTTGGCCTTGTACTGTTTGCAGGCCTGTACCTTCATCATGGGAGCGATGGTGGGCATAACGACAGTGACGTGGATACCCAGAAGTTGTCCGTGGTACGACAGGGCCAAGGCATGGTTGCCGGCACTGGCCGCTATAACACCTTTTTCTTTCTGGGCCTGTAAGGGGGAGGGAATTAGAGAGGGGTTGATGATGATAATTTTGTCGACATTGATGGTAATGTACTGTTAGTAATGAAGAAAATGATGATGTCAAAGATGGCGATAATTTCAATAGATAACAATCCTTATGGGAGTGAACATTTAACCAACCAAGAAAGGATACAACGTGTGTTGGGTTTTGTTTCTTTCATTACGGTGTAAGACTAGGTCTAATCAGAAAAGCAGATGTGTTTTGTAGTGCACATTTATTTTCCCCTCACGTATTGTCTCATACATGTTAATGAGTACGACTTGAATACAGATAGAGAACGGCATTTTAAGTACGGTGCGTTTAACAAGATGTTTTAATGCATACACCCCCGCCCCCTCACACACACACACACACACACACAAGCACATTCACGCACACACACAACCGCTTGGGAAGGTGAAAAGGACTTTGGATGACACAGCCTGCCTGGGAATAAATTACGTACATCATTTGTACGGGGATGAGGACTATAATATAATAGACATACCATCGTCCTTGTCATATCAATAATATTGTGAATTATAAAAATCATCCGGTGTGGACCAGTTTCTACCAGCTGACCAAATCATATCACTCCGTTTGTTACAGGTAGCCATGAAAATGCCAACATCTCAAGACCGGATACTACTCGGTAACACGACACTGCATCGACTATTAGATTGACGACATTGCAATGGTGCCAACGCTTAGCTCATCACAAGTTCATCAGGAGTTCATGGAAATACGTAATTCAATATTTGTTGTCAAAATAATACCATGAAGGACAGAAAGAGCGTTGATCTATGGCAGTTTCCTTGGGGAGCATAATTTAGTGTGGCACGGGTTTTCGAACGCACTAACTATCCTGTCCTCGACCTATCTGTTTAGCCGTTATGGAATGTAAATTATGCAATTAATGAGCAGTAAACATATACTGAACACATCATGCCAAAAAAAGAGCTGACCAAGCAATGGATACCGCTTGGGTGGTGACATTTGATATCCTACATGCGTATACTAATAATAATAATAATAATAATAATAATAATGTTTGTTTGTTTATCGAATCCCCTTTATACCGCAATAAGCAGTGTA
>JARFNW010146603.1:0-19222 GCA_031763155.1 Dirona albolineata | reverse complement strand
GAAAGTCTCTGCATCAGGAATTAAAGACGAGCAGGTGATGAGCCCACTGCGTCAAAATAATAATAATAATAATAATAGTAATAACAATAATAATAATATTAAGAATATAAAAATTAACACCAAATTTGATTGTAATAAAATATTGGTTATTATAACATAATGTGGTTTTGTCTTCACCTATAATAGACTACAAGTCGATTACTTATACAGTGGAAATCGTTTTGATGGAAAAACCCAAAGGCGATCTATTTTTGGAATTGACGCCACCAAATGCCAATGAAATATTAATTTACAGATCAAAAGAGCATCAAAATTGAAGGCACAATTTCATCAATCTCTCTGCACTTCCCAAATAGTACGGTCAAAATTGTGGGGGAAAATAAATCTAAATAACTTTTTAAATATTGTCCTCCAACCACCTGTACCAATGGAATTCAATACATAGTTTAAGAACAACGTTTAACAGGTTTACAATCCTAGAATATATGCATATTTTTTAATAGCCCCGGGCAATAAACAATGACAACTTGGAAATTGTAATAAAATCTTGCCAATTTCAAGAGAAAAAAAAACCCATAAAAAACAAAGGCTTAAGAAGGAAAATATTGTGCGTAAAAAATGGTGCTTTTTATCATTGTATTGTTTTGAGCACCCTATTGATTTCCGTGTTACTATTATTACCAATAACTATTGGTGATAGCATATTTATTGTTCCACTGAAACAAATATTACAAACATTTTTTCATTATTTCATACTTTTGAATTATGCGCGAATATATCACAGAAGCGTCAATACTAAAGCTTGTATGAAATAAAATTTTAATTTTTAAAATATTGATTAGATTTTACATTAAGTTTTTGATTTCAGTTTCACTTTCTTTAAAGAAAAAAACAGCCAAAAGAGCAGAAATATTCAAACAAAGGGAGACAACAACGAAAAAGGAACATCAAGTAATGATAATTTGACTTATATGAAATCATGAATAAATAAACAATTTCTTTGCGAACAAATCCAAACAAAAGTTTCATCTATGAAAGGTAAGATGAAAATAAAATAAAAAGCTGTTTCATACAATGGTATTCTTTCATGGCCAAGAAAACTCATTAGAATCACAGAGAAGTTTTGAAATGATAATAATCATAAATTAAAGTATATAATAATACATATCACATATTAGTCTATGCAGCTAGCATCATTATCATCATTAATATTATTATCATTATCATTATTAATATTTTTATCATTATCATTATTATTATTACCATTATCATCAGCACCGTTATTATTATCATTATCATTAGTATTATTCGAAAAAGCTTTACAAAATTATCTGATTCTTAAAAAATGGTCAACAAGAAAATAAACTCCTATTGCTTACATTATGGCGCTGCACTGTGGCTGATACTTGAGATATTATTACAGTTTAAATTTGAAATAAACCATAAAGACAAAGCCCCTTGTGATAATAATAATAATAATAAAGGCAATTGTATATATTTATTCTAATTACAGGACTTTTTTCACACATTTCACAATTACACTGAGTACAATTACGAGTCACTCACTCTTTAACGCTGACTTAAACGATAAAAGAATGTTTTAAATATTATGCTGTAGTATAATAGTAATAATAATAAATTAAAGGAAAGGAAAACAGGAAATATGCGCAGTAATTCTGAAGATAAAGCCATTAGAGAGGAAAGAAACATTAGTTGTCCCTGTGAGGATCAACCCTGGGGCTGCCTACATCATCTAAGGCTTGCTGGCAAGAGACAGAGGTAGACCATGTGGTACGCACTGAAACTTGTGTTTTAATGCATAGATACTAACTCCATGACATCTTATCATGAAACAACACTCTCACTTCATTTGGTTCAGGGAATTCCACTCAGTTCCAAATACGTCAGGAATGGATACAAATGTTGCCATTAACCCGAGCTGCTATTTAATGGCAGCTATAAAAATATAACTTTCTCAAACCCAATTGTTTGTCTGAATAACCAAAGTGAGCTGCGATTATCAAAAAAAGACTTTAATATAGAATTAATTCTGTTTTTGATGGAGAGCTGCCACTAACCAAATTTAATATAGAATTAATTCTGTTTTTGATTAAGAGTTGCCACTAACCAAATACTTTAATATAGAATTAATTCTGTTTTTGATGGAGAGTTGCCACTAACCAAATACTTTAATATAGAATGAATTCTGTTTTTGATGGAGAGTTGCCACTAACCAAATACTTTAATATAGAATTAATTCTGTTTTTGATGGAGAGTTGCCATCAACCAGGTTGCCATTAAGAGGGGTGGACAGTATTTTCATTTTCTTTAGTGACATGATCTGCAGTTGGTACACAGCTGCCAAGTCACAATACATTTTTATAGATAACCATGATTAGGTCAAAACAAAAATTTTCTAAATTCAGCCGTCTCCTTTTCACTATAGAATTAGAAATGATTGGATTTTAAAAGTCAAGTTTTTAGTTTTGGATACATTTTCACATGAATTCGTAGCTGCCAAGTTCCACAACCCAAAATCCGGATTGCCTTCACCTTACACAACCTGACTGTCTGAATCTCCTTGTTATGATGACATTATAAAATACAATCCAAATAGGATCAAACAAATTCTATAGGAACATGCTGATGGAGACGGAAATACAAAAATGTGCAACATGTCAAAAGACTGATAATAAGCAACTAACGGCTGGTCACTGCATTACCAATAAATGCATAGAGTAGTGCCGTTAATTGGGTCTATGAGAAAATTTGGAAGATACTTTATTAGGAGCTGAAGACAGATTAACAGAAACGAGAGGTTTAATAATTCATATGGAATTGACAGAATGCTTGGCAGCTGTGATGGTTGCATAGAAATAGAAACGACTCCAATCCAGTATCCAATATTTTCCCTACATTGATTTCCACATTCTAATTAAGATAGGGAAATGATAATTGTCACCTCCATTTTCTATAAAAACCTTTTCATATTTCCCTAAAACAAGCCAAGATCGGTAGTTAACAATGTAAAGTCATATATTATTATTATTCTATATACAATGATGACAAGCGAATCAGAGAGTTAGAAGACGATGAACACAGTAATGAGATGGAAGATGCAATCTAGCATTAATTTGGTTTCAATTCCTTTTCATGTATATTATGATATTTATGTCAAAATCACGAAAATTAATCAAAAACAGACAATAATACATTTTGTAAAATCACAGTTTCATTTTCATTCATTAGGTGGCAAAAGACGAGAGAAAAAGTTTCCCATCCTTGACAAGAGGTGCTGACGTGGAACAAAAGTTACATTTCACACATTTAAAGCAAATAGTACCATTTTAAAAACAATCCTGAATGTTCTCTTTGCGCTATTGACTACGATTTGACAAAGATGAAACAGTCTGGAATATTATATACCACATGAAGGGCTATCCCTTAAAACATGGAGCAGTGGTTGTACAAAGTAAAAATAAATACAATCTAAATGACAAAATAACCCGTTTTTGTTTTTTTTGCCCGTCAATTTTAAAAGCCATGGTTGGTACATGACAGATAAAATGTTTGAAGCTTTAAATGAATAAAAAGCAAAGACTTGTTCCTTCTTTTTCCCTGAAGCTACTTTTCATCCCATTGGTCAGTACTTGGCATGTCATATAATATTATGAAGTTCTTTCAATGCTTGTGATATGAAAATTTAAAAAATGTCAATTTTGAATAAATAAAATGACACTATTTTGAACATTGGAAACTTCTACGAAATAATAAAGTGGGATGAAATGTCTATTGATAAGCCTTGAGTCTTTATGAAAAAGACTGTGTATTCAGATTTTGGCCAAACCGAGTTACGAGCACTGCCTTGTCGTTAGAAATATGGCGCATTGGCTCATCTAGATCTGGTGTCCATGCTTTGGTATAAAACATCACAAATGTCAGAATTTAACATCTAAAATGTCGTGTGCATGAGAGAAAAAAAATTTTTTTTGGCTCTCCTGAAAAATTTGAAATATGGGTATACAGTCTTTAAAAGAAAAACAAATCAAGAAGTGCTATTGTTGGCTGTGCATTCGTTAATTCTAGCATGTCAGATTACCGACAATCATCAGAGCATGACAATAGAAGCGGACAAAACTCGGTTGTAATGATGATAATACTATTACTATGTACTACAATTATTATTACAGCTGGTACTAGGGGGAGAAGAAGTTTACAAAACGGACCAAAAACTTAATTTAGAAATCTAAGGCACACAAAACAGAAGGGAAGATCAGAAAAGTACACGGTAAGTTAATAGTTTGAAATGCATGAGGTCAAGTTATATTCCAGTGAACCCACCGACATTACTCCTAGCATATTTATTATAAGGTAATAAGACACGAGTCTCATTCAGCTCTTGTTGAAACTGAAATATCATTTGAATAGTTTACCCAATGGCAACTTCCCTTCCGTGGTTTGTGCAGGCAGAAGCAAAACAATGCTCAGCAGAGATGAGTCGATTACGATTCAAATTTTCTAATCGGTTCGCCGGTCTCTAATGCTTGGGCATTATAAATGCTTTCAAAAACGAAAAATTGGAAGGGGATGCTGTCACCAACTTTTGTCCTCCGACTTGAGAAATTTTGATTGGCAGAATCATAGTATGTCATTCATATCCTATTCATAACATTCCGTACAGATTTTAAAAAATTAAACAAAACAAAAATCCCACAAAACTTAGACAACCTGCATTGAACATGATGGTAGTAACATCAGTATCAATATAACCTAAATTGAGATGAAAATAACATAAATAATAAGAAGACAAAAAGCAATAAGGCAAAACAGATCATGTATGACAACACGGCAAAAGATCAAATTCATCTGAACCGTTATGTTGAAACAAGTAACCATCTAAAAGGAACGTTCATTAAAAAGTCACTGTATTTAGCCAAGATGAAAGTCATCTTCATCATCATGTTTCACAAGTACCATTCAGAGATCACTTTTACGCAAAAATCAAGTTTAGCCTGCGTCATTTAAAGATCAAATAAATGACAATGACCGAGTTTAGCCAGTGGGTGTCTTTTCCTTCTAGCACCTCGACTGTCAACATTTCACTCTGTCTTTGTTGTAATGGCAAACAAAAAATGCAAACATGTTATTGCTGGGGTTGAAGAGTATAATATATATAAATATATATATATGTGTGATCGTGAGAGGGAAAACGATCAATAACATTGTTCAAAAGTCTTGAGCTACGAATATAAATGCAGAGGGTCATATAAAAGTGAACAGGAAGATTGAACAAGAGGAAGAAGGGGCTATAAGCACACCAATACAACGATCACAGTCTAGGTTTAAAGAGCTACCTGACACTATGTCCCTAGCAAAAAACTCTATAGAATCTAAAACTCTCAGGAAAAGGTACGATTTGAAGAGGGTCTCATGAGTCCTGGTACAATGACTAGCATGACTAGGAAATTGGAGTTTTATAAAATAGTATGTACAACTTACAATTACTCACAGCTTTGTTTTTATATCACGTTTACAAAGTCACATCAAAAGTGCACAGTAACTGCTTGTTTATTTCTTTTTTTTTTTTTCCATACGCTTTTACTTTTAGCATGAATTCTTCAACTCTTTTGGTGTTCTCATACCTTTTTTCACAATTAAATTTTGACCCACGGTGGAGGGGTAAGGAGTGGACGAAGCAAGAGTCTACTGGATGATATGGAGATGGTTTATATCTAAAAAATTAGTAACTGCAATGGTTAAATAAAGGCCATTTAGGCCTACTTAAACCTTTATAATGGTATGGTATGGTTTGGTAAATATATGGAGGTGGTTGACATCTAGAATGGTTAAATAAAGGCCATTTAGGCCTACTTAAACCTTTTTAATGGTAAGTTATGGTATGGTAGGGTAAATATATGGAGGTGGTTGACATCTAGAACATTAGTAACTGCCATTTAGGCCTACTTAAACCTTTATAATGGTATGGTATGGTATGGTTTGGTAAATATATGGAGGTGGTTGATGTATAAAACATTAGTAGCTACAATTGTTAAATAGTTAATCTAATCAACATTCAATATGAATGAATAGGCTAAAAACTGGAAGCAATGCTGAAGCTTCTTAGCACAGTGATTATAGGTTGAGCATATTAAGCACGGATCACTGTGCCAATTGCTCACAAAAAAACAAAACAAATAAATTCACTAAAAAAATAAATTAGTGAAAGGTATCAAGAGGACTTTGCATATCTACTTATTACCAACATAAACTTTGAAATGGAACAATCCTCAGAAGCTTGTGTGGTGAAAGGCACATTTCCTAATCATGCCTCGTTCATTACATTACAAAGTAAAATGTCCACATTCAAAAACCTAGTCCATACTTGTATGATACAACGTACACTCAAAAAACTCTTCACCTGAAGCAGATTTAACGCTTCATTTATCAAGGCAGAAAGTGGTTATTTTGATACCTACTAGCATTATTATTATTATTAAACAATGTCTTTTTTTCCCCTTTCCTGATATTACTTAATTTCTACGTTGGTCCCGTAATTTCTCTTAACTCGAAATAGCTTGAAAACTATCCTAATCATTTCAGACCCAATTAATCGTTTTTGATTAAAACCTAATCCACCAACACTTGCACCATGTCTTGGTCCATTGTGTCATGATAGATGTGTAGTGTGTTATATTATTATGACCATGATAGACCCATGGCTACCAGCATCAATGTCCACATATCTCTCCCTCCGTGTGGCTTACCAGTCCATTGGCTGCCTTGTCGTCCCAGGGCATGGGAAGAGTTCCCTTCTGATGCATGGAGCTGATGGCATCGGAGAACTCGATAATTAATCTGAAATAGGAGAGCCAAATAAAAGGGTGAAAAGAATATAATCCATATCAAAAAGCATTTTTCCTAAACTGTGTATCCATCATTTTTATTTTTGCCATGAAAGAAGCCTCTTACTTATTCCTTTCATATCTATTTGCATACGATTGGCTTCAGCTATTTGCATACGATTGGCTTCAGCTATTTGCATACGATTGGCTTCAGCTATTTGCATACGATTGACTTCAGCTATTTGCATACGATTGGCTTCAGCTATTTGCATACGATTGGCTTCAGCGGATCTCATCATCATTTTCTATCTGATATTACTTCCTCATCTGACAGCTGGTGCCCATTTCTACACCTGGGACAAAGTCAGGCAATCAAAGTAGAGAATCCAAAGTGATAGTAAAACTGTTTGGACACAGTGGGCTAACCCTTTGCTTGTCTTAAATTTTGTATGCAGAATCGTATGTCAGGTGATTGTCATTTGGATATACAGTAGTGTCCGCCCAAGTACACGGTCGTCGGGAGACAAGAAAACTGTGCACTTAAGCAAACTCAGACGGAGAGCTCTTAGGCGGAGACTACAACTAAGTCTGGAGTGTTCCGTTGCTTCTCCGGGGAAAATGTGCTACTGTAAAGTGCTTAGAGCATGGTGGTGATCGTGGATAAGCGCTATATAAATGCCATGTACTATCATCATTATCATTACCTGTCCATCCAGGTGACCGGCTGCGGATAGCCCCAGCCTTCCTCAAAGTAACCAAGATGGCCACCATGTTTGGTCAGGGCAAATATACAGTTGGGCAATTTACCTAAGGAGGATTTTTTTTTTTAAAGAACAGCGTTACAGTATTGTGACATTTCTAAAAAAAATAAGAAGAAATTATTGTCTTCTTCATCTCTTCTTCTTTCCGTTCACAATTCTTATTGACTACACCTGAAGTCCTGCTTTCTTTATCAACTCGACCGTCTTCTTCACTTCAAGTCCTCCAGGACACCAAACAGTAGAAATTATTGTGACTCAGTTACGATTTAAGTTCGAAATAACTAAACTCCAGAGTAAAAAGAGTTCTTTAATTAAGGAAACACTACTTAAATGCAAATGAGTTGGGTTTGGCAGTTGGGCAATTCATCAAGGGAGTAACAGACAAACAAACAAATAAACATTAAAAATACAGCATCAGGATTTTTTTCGTTTTAAATAAAAAAGAAGAAAGAAAAAAAAGAAAGAATATTTATTTATTTGATTTTTCAAGTTTCAACTTTTTAGCTCTACCAAATATTGAGCTGTAGGGAAACACTGCTTCAAACAAAAAGGCATCCAAGAATGCTAGTTTTCTTGCTGGCCACCTCAAGCCTCTCAAATTCCTTCAACTACATCTTTGATTGAATTCACATACTCTACTTCAAATTGGAATTTAAAACAGGAGATGACCCCTACAAAACATTACAGTACAGCATTTAGAATACTAATAAAAAAGCAAAAAAAGCAAGTTATAAAAGGAGGTTTTATCATGTAATATCCCCTATAAACACTCTAGAACGCTTAATCCGAAATGTTCGGGCCCTTCCTAATCATTTTGGATAAAACATTTTTCGGATTATCCTTTGTCAAGGGAGATAACCTATTGTCCCTCTTGGATTGTCTTACAGCTGTACATTATTTCGTAATTATCTCCCTTTCAAATGTCCGGAAATGAGTAGAAATAAGATATATTTGTATGTAGCTATAGATTCCTTTCTATATGCACAAGCAGCCAGAGACATTTTAAATCTAGACTAGTTAGAGTTTAAAACAATTTTAATTAACCCACAACAATGGTCTTTCTGATAGATATTTAACATGATATAATTTGATATATCATTATAACATATTTGTTTTTTAATATACCTTGAAAATACATAATATATTATTCATTTATTTTTATCTATTTCAATACTGTGATGCTCCATATCTTGTGTCGTATGATATACATGTTGTAATTTTTATACACATCTGTAAAAAGAATTTCCCTTAATGGGATGAAAATAAGGTATTATTATTATTATTATTATTATTATTATTATCATTATTATTATTATTATTGTTATTATTATTATTATTATGACGATTATCATTATTAAGAGTGCAGTATGAAGAGTTGGTCGAGACAGACACTGACAAATGTCAGTCAGGTCTGGCTAATCTGTTATGACTTACTAGCTGCTTCTTTTGGAAACTCCAGTAGGGGAGGTGGCACAAGAGGGTCGTCTTCAGCATTCACCAGTAAAAGAGGAATTTTCACCTGTGATAAAGTTGAAAATAAAGTAAATTAAGTCCTATATATTCAGTGTTGAGTGCCGTGTAGCAAAGTGTAGTCTTTGAATTTCTTTTCACATTATATGACATAACATGGTAGTTTGCCATTGCCTTCCACATTCGGGGCATGGTGATGATTGAGAGTAAGCGCTATATAAAAATACATTTACGTTACAGTACACGCCACGTTAACTTTCACTAAGTGTGAATAGACCTAGCTACCCATTTGAAACTCAATATAATAATATAGCAAGCAGAGCCGTTCCTGACCATGCCTATTTCATGTGGCCGATCACCCAAATAAGACAATCCACTGTTTCCTGAACTTAATTGTCTCAGTTCATGATAGTTTTTTGTCCATGACAAGGCTATTAAAACTGCTTGTCCCCCAAAATACATAACATGTGCCATTTGTTAATGCTATCATCATATGGCATCTTTATGTGAATATTCATCTTTTAAAACCTTTATGAGAAAAGAGGATTTGTCTTAAGTGATTGAGAACTATAGTACTTTTAAATTCTTAAATTAAATGGTTAGCAAATTACTATCTTTAAAATATAGATAACAAGCTTACATTGTGAAGATAGTGACTGGCACTACTTTTATCATAGTACTCATGCACTGAGCTGAAGCCACTCAGTCTCCTGCAGAGGAATAAAACAATTGTAATACATATTAACAGGGGTGTAAATGGCAAACGAAAAAATAATCTGAAAACATCAGCGCACGATCAAATACCAGAGCTAGACAAGTGAGTCTGAAATCACAGCTTGCCACTTATATGTGGAAAAACAAATGAGTCTAAAATCAGGCAAAGCAAAAATTCAGAAATCAGACCAAGTCTGAAAGGTTTACATCCCTGTCATTATGTGCAATCATCATAGACGACTATTTCACATCTTTCTTTTGATAGTTTTTATTCCTTTTTGAGTATTAGCAAAGACTTCATTATCAATAATAATGTCTTGACCAAAACAAATAAAATGAAAACTGTGTGAAAAGAAAGACGAATATTTTCATCATATTATATATATACTTCAAGCCACAGTTGTCAGGAACATTCAATCAATTATGGATTGGTCGCCATTGCATGTGAGTGAGACATTAACTACTCCAACAACAACAACTCAAATAAATAGATAAATATCTAACAATAACTACACAAGCTATTGTTAGTTATAAAGGTCTACTTGAGAGATTTCAATGCAGTATGCTATCTGGGCCAGCATGATAGTATTCACACGTCACCTCATGAAAGCATTGTGATCCAATTAGATTACGTTTCAGTGTTATTGTTAATTCAAATCATTCTTTATCTAAACAAGATTGTGAACACAGATTATATCATATGGCCCCATTATAGCTATCCAGAATCTGACAGGCATGCCAACACACTCAATCAAGTAAAACATAGGAAAATTGTAGTAATTATGAACACAGGAATTAACAAAACCCTTGAAATATCAACAAAACAGAAGAAAAAAACCAAACTAAACCCCCGAAACTCAGAGAGAAATATCATTGACCAATGCAATATATATCATCAGACATATCAAATGTATTAAAGTATTTCAAATCATTAAATCAACTGCACTGGGTGTTCAATAATAATTTGAAATATGATAATAAGACCCTTTATTTTGTATGCTTGAGTGGTGCACGAGTGTGCGTCTATGTCCTTATTGAGGCATGTGTGCCTGTGTATAAATAATAATATGTATTACATCGAATGACCAACGTCAACCAAACAAAAATTGTATGGTAGTCATCTTAGTAGGTGTGGTGACTGATGATGGAGATTCAAGTCAGGATTACGGCATTATGTTTTTTCCTTGAGTCTGGCGATTAACTCCTTTTGCATACACTGCGGCGGCTTTGCACTGCAGCTGACACTTGTAATATTTCTCTCATTATTCAAAATATATCATCCTAAAGACAAAGTCCCACTTGTAGACACAATATAGATGACATATTGTATTTTGTTTATTTCTGTTTTTTATAACCTGGTTCCCTCTTGAACCTTCAGCAGGTCTGGAAACAATATCATCATCTTCCATCACTCTAATGACAGTGGGATAATGTAACAGTGCCAATGAGAGACTAGACCATCAGTGTCTGCTCCCTCTTCATTTATTTCCATCACTCTAAACAGCCTACAATCCTCCTCACCTCGAGTACACTTCGTCCAGATCCAACAGAGTCTTAGACGAAAACATTTTATCCTCGTCAATGTTCTTGTCTTTGACCACGTCCTCTGTCAACAGCTGCTTGCGGTGACATCCCATGAGCCTCTTCTGGTTGGCTGTGATGACGTAGAGATAGCCAAGGGCCAGGTTCTTCCATGACATTAGTAGAGGCATTGCTCTGAAGAATAAATAACAACAATAATCAAATTCGATACAACCCATAATAATAGGGTAAGGATGCCTTATTGTTTGTTTGTCATCTGTTCCCTATAGAACCATGATTAAACAGTGTAGGGATCAGCTCTGTGTCAATGACAGTGTACTAGGCAGAAGGCGTCTATGCGCAGATAAAGCAGGGGAATCAGCCCACTGTACTTTATACTACACACAATCATATCATATGATATATAAAATATAAGGCTTAAAAGGAATTTATCATGTAAATACCCTTTGCGTAAATATACATCATTGCAATATTAGTCATGCAAAATACTCACAAAAAAACGCATTAATAAACAAAATTGACACATTTGAAACCATTGATAACAACTTCAAAATATTATGAGACGATGGCCATTCTCATTCTATGGCAAATGAAATGCGTGGAAGTGATTCTTAATTTTATGGCATCGGTTGTTAAGTAGATAGGCTGCCACGCTGGAGGTTGAGCTTGGGATATTTTTCTCTTTTTATAATATATATATCCTAAAGACAAAGCGGCCTTGTGGACAAAATCTAGACAATCCATCTATTCTATTATCTTTCTTGGAAATGTCTGAATTCGATGAAATAGTGTAATTGTAGATCTAAGATCATGACTAACAAACTCACTTCATAACATCATAACCTGTGCCCACAGATATCGCCGCTAGCACACCATTTTGGTTTTCCTTGTTTTCCCCGAGATATTTGATGAGGACATTTCCTCCCATGCTGCAGCCAACCAAAATCATACCGCAGCCAGGGTGTAGCATTTCCACTTCCTGTCTCACAGCTTTCAACTCCTCTGTCCCTCCTGCAAGTGACATATGAAATGGCTCTTGATATATCATTGTAGTATAAATAATAGTTGGAATTTCCAGAAAAAGTGTTGGTTGCATACTGAGGTATGATTTAGAACTAATAATACCATATGATGTATTCGTTAAACAGAATCTCACACACTGTGATATCATGCAAGGATTAAAATATGGACCCATTTTGTTTGTCGGGGTAACTACAAATATGTATTGTCAATATTACTATTACTACCGCCATTATTACTACTATTGATAGAATTATCAGTTCTCTGTGTTCTAAAAGGGTCGAACCTTGAAGTGGGCTGCACACCATTTTTCGCCAATGTGCATTACTGTGTAGTCCGCTCCAAGGAACACCATGTCACTTTTGGAACATAGAGACGGACACTTCCATTCATTTGATTCTTTTATCATTTCCCATTGTCCGATGTGTTGTTGTTTTATATTGATAAAGGGGAAACACGAAAGTTTATGTTTTGTTTTCTGTGTCATACAAGAAACCTTTTTCACTTGACTATTTTGGATTGCCAATGCTTTTATGCAAAAAAAAAAAGGGAAAATAACAAGTAACAAGAACAAGAACATTTCGGGTTTCCCCTTTGTCAACTAACAAACACAATACAGAAAACATTTTTCCATTCTTTCTATTTAGACGATCAAACCATGCTGACTCTCTCAATTCTCCACTTACCATAGGTAAACATCCGAGGGGCAGTGAGGGGTACATTTTTCAGGGCCCCTAAATGATTCATTACCACACTTATGTAGCCACTATTCTGAGCACTATCAACTAATGTATGGATGTACTTTGATTCGCTGGAGCTGCCAATACCGGGACAAATCAAGATGCAGTAGGAGTCTGTGGGACAAAAAGAAACAAAATGTACAGTTAGCCTTGAATTGGTAAAATGAAAGAAAAAAACAATTAGATGTTTAAATTATTATTAGATATGATTATTTGACTGCCGTAGTATTTTTCAGTCATACCGAGGCAAAAATTAGCAGCAACAATAATTAAGTTCATATCGCTGAACTTCCAGCTCGGAAAGGTCAGCGGTGCATTTCTAATGCCATCATATTATAAAACAATGTCTTAGTACTTAATGAGTTGAAAACCAAAAAACAAATTCTTAGTTTCAAGACATCGAATGTAATTGAGGGAGAAAAAGAAAAAAAATAGTACCAAAATTATTTTTTTTAAAAGTAAGAACAAGTTTAAAAAACAATAGCGACAAAATTCAGTTTTTAAATTTCTTTGAAAATTTTCAAAATTTGACCCAACCTAGCATTAAAACAAATTATGTTATATATATATAATATATATGATAACATCCCCACTATGTATTCCAAGGCCTTGTTGTTTGAGCACAATAATAACACATAATCCCATGTGAAATCATATTCCAAATTTCATCAAATATAAAATATGTAAAGAAAACAATAAATCAAAGAGTTAATGTGTTGCTTTTTCTCTGCAGCCATCAGTCAAACCCTGTCGACAAGTGAGTGCGTCTGTGAGCGTCACAGAGATAGGGAGAAAAGTACAAAGAATTAAGAACATATAAAAGTATAAATATAATTGTGTTTCCCTCATCACTACATTCATATTGTAAGTTACCTCCTGATTTGTGGGGTGTATGCGGTTCGTAGACGTCAAAGGTCATCGTGGCACCATCTGGCATCACTTTGGAATGTCTAACGCCAGATGGAACGCTATCAAAGACACGTCCCATCTTAGCGTAGGCAATAGTTTGGATGTGGCCACTCTTGCCCCATAACAATGGTGGGACATACCTGGGGGAAAGAAAAAAGATTGGATTAGATAAATATTATCATACTATTGCTGCCACACTTGCTTTAATGTGTCCCAGATCGTACAGTCGGACATCAAGTCGTATTTTTTACATTCTCATTTGTCTATGTCTATCAGCGAACATGAGTTTAAACAACTAAAATATGTTTGGATGAAATATTGACATGTGAAATATGGACATCAATACCTAATGTGTTAAAGAACAGGGAATCCACACAAGACAAGCACCTTGTAAATGAGTTCAAAGTAGAGCTCTTTTCATTTTCTCAGCATTCAAAATTCACTCAACGTGCCTTAACTTAAGATTTCCGTCCACTGATTTGAATATTTGATGTCCATAAATAATGCTCAAAATATAGGAAGTATTTAAATTAACCATTTTAACGTTAAAAGAACAACCCACAAAATTATTATTTTCAGCCACTACCAATGAAGGCAAACATTTGTAAAAAACTATTATGCAACACTAAAATCCAATTGGCCATACCAAATACGTGTGTTAAAATCATTGCTACATTTTTCAAAACAATTGCCAATACTAAGCCTTTAACCATACTTAATGCACTCATGACTCACCTGTGTAGATTACAATCCACATGAATGTATGAAGAAGAGAAGGAAAATATCACAGCGCCAGTGAGAGACAATAAACAAGAAAGAAAAAAGATTGACGAAAGAGGGGATCGAACTCATACCTGCCACGACAACACTGCCTTGCCGACAAAAGCAGACGACTCGCCTACAAATCTCAGTTGCAGCGAGTCGGCCTGCTGTTGGCTGCAAGGCGATGTTGTTGCAGGCATGGGTCCAATCCACCCTGTCGTCCATCTTTTTTCTTTCTTGTTTTTGACTCTCACTAGCACTGTCATGTAACATTATCTGAATTATTATTTTATTCAAAATCAGTACCCATTCCATATCATATATTTCGTACACGTGAATATTATTTGTGTTGTGAAATGAAATGCAAAACAAATGTAGGGGGCATATTCCACCAATGACTGATTGCACCCATTATTCAATTATTTTAATAACCCCCTACCTTCCTACAGCTAGCCCTACCGCTATTGTGGGGATCACAGGAATTGTGTTGGTGAGCTTTGGTGAGATCTGTTCTCGTTTGGCTCTGTGTTATTGTGGTTTGGCGCTATTTGTTGTGTTTGGCTCTGTGTACTGTGGTTTGGCACTATTAGTTGTGTTTGGCTCGGTTTCTCTTGATTTGGTTTCATTGGTTGCGTTTTGCTACGTTTGTTGTTTGGCAACGTTTAGTACATATGTGATTGTACAATTGTTTTCGCCAGTCGATTTGAATCCTGTGAAGCGAAGTGACTGGTAAGAAATCTCTATCTAAATCTTTGCCACAGGTAATGAATACATTGTGCCGTCGAGCATGATGTTTCTCTTAAACTTATTATATTAATTCAAAACGTACAGAACCTGTGGTGCATATATTCTGTTGGTCTGCTATAAATAGAATCACTACTCTATCATCAATACAATGTCAGTGTCACTCATCATTTCAAAGATAAAAAGAGTTAAATGTCTATTTCCTGGTGCTGTTGTCATGAAGCACTTCCATTCTCTAAACAAAGAACAGTAAAACAATAAAAAATTAACCTCTAAGACTAAGAATATACAACAAAATTCTAAATTCAAATCAACTTACGTCTGCTGCAAGATGGGACACAAATCTAGCACTGATTGCACAAACTGCGAGGATTGGTCTTTGACAAATATAAGAGGTGCACATGAGTATGCAGTGAGATGTAAAAGACGAATCAGGAGGTACGCAAATGAAGCAAACACGATGGCCAGTAGCGCAGACATCGTCTTTTTAGGTTAGATTCTCCAACTCCAATGCCTAAAAAACTGCAATAAAAATATATTTAGAATGAGAGAGGCATCTAGTAGCTAACCCTTGCCCTTGCACATGACATGATGAAACCCATTGTTTCAGTTACAATTAAAATTAGAAAGAAGTCTTTTGTTATGTAATGTTAACACTCATTCAGACATGCATGAAAATGAAAGAACATCAATTTCAATTTCAATTATCAATTTTTATCAGTACAAGCACTCCTATTATCATATCAGTTTCAATCTTACCCAGAAAACGGAAAAGTTCAAAGTTCATTTGATAAGAGCAGACCATAGATCACCTCATTTTTCTAGCACATGATGAGATCATTTTTGTCATTTAAATGTTAAATAACAAGAAAACCTACTAAATCACTTGTCCATCATCATGATGTTACGTTACCTTTAGTTTAATATAATTTTGTCTTGGAGAGAGGCAGTCGGAAACATAACAAATCAATTCAAAGCTATCCAAAGCGTTATCCAAGTTCTAGCTAGATAGGCGAGGCTAGATATTAGTCACACAGTCACATAGGCCTACCTATTTTCCTTGTGTGGAGGCGGCTAGAGGTAGGTAGCCTAGACCTAGCCGTTAGATTAGCAGACGATAAAAACTGAGACGGACATTAGAATACGGTCTTTATCCTAAGATTAGATCTGACAAAACTGAGGTAGATTATTTATAAACATTGCAAAAGAAATGTGTAATCGTACATGTCAAATTCCAACCACGAGATAGCCCCGGTCTATCAGTCCTTCAAACGCATTAGCATTTCTTGTTAATTTGATAGGTGTGCCCATCGACGAACTGGGTTCGCAAGCCGACATAATCACACTAATATTAATCGTTAATCAAGCCGTGAACGTCTAGATAGAAGTGGAGAGGACATATATAAATTGGTAAACCTCTAGACCCGTGAGTTTTCATAAAGGCATTTTCGACAATTAGAAAATTTGACATGGGTACCAAATAATAAAGAGGTAGAATCTAATACACTGCCCATAAGTATCTACCAGTGCGTTTTTGTTGTTCCCCATGTTTGAGTCCGTTTTGTTTTGTTTAAATTGTCTTTTTCGTTTCATTTTTCTATTGATTTATTTTGGTTTGTTGTGTTTTCTTTTGTTTGGTTCGGGGTTTGTTTGTTTTTTGTTTATTTTTGTTTATTTGTTTTCGTCTTTTTGTTTGTTTGTTCTGATTTTTGTTGGCGTTTTTTTGGAAGGGGGGGGGGTGGGGGGGGTCTGGTTTGTTTGGGTTTGTTTCTTTTCGTGAATTTTATGATGAAATGCCGTAATGTTGTCAGATACTTTTAATAGTGTGTGTCAGTGCAAGGATGCTTGGCCAATGTGCATATTATGTCGGATAATGTGATCTTTTTGATAATAGATTAAAACTTCTAAAACCCCGTGATACAATGCAAGTGCATTATGTGTACTATTTATTGGCAAGTACGTCCTTCGGTTATGGAAGTGTTTCTGTAGCTATTGAAAGATTAAAAGTATCACGTAAAATGTAAATAATTTGAAAACAAATATGTAGATATATCATTTATTATTTTGATAATAACCGGTGGCTGTGGTGGTTGTAGTGGTGGTGGTGGTGGCGGTGGTGATGATGATGATGATTAAAATAATAATAATAATAATAATAATGATAACTATTTTGTCGCCATCCTTCCCCTCTCTCAAAAGCCGGCCAATATCCCCCCCCGGTTTCTGGGCTCCTATCTATTTTGTTTGCACGTAAGATGGTTAGTGAAGGATGACGAGGGAGGAGGTTGGGGGGGGGGGGGGTACGTTAGGGAGTGAGGACCTGTTGATCAGGAAAAAAGAATGTTGTTAGTATCATAGTATTGCTTTGGGGTGAGAAGGTGTGAAAAAACAATGGAAATGGTACAGCTTCAAAGGTAAAACAAGTGACAGAACACCGTTGGCAGTTCTATTGTTTGCCTGAGATCAAAGTATCCCAGTCAGTTATCGGACGGTCGATTATAGACAGTATTCACATTTATTTCTTATTTTTACTTTCAGTTTTACTTGGTTGTCCGACTACACGGACCATACTATTCTATGACTACTTGAGCTGCCGGCGTACTTTTGTGTTTTCTGTGTTTTTTTGTATTGTGTTTGTTGGCTGATGAAGGGGAAACCCGAAACGTTATTTGTTATGTCACTTGTTCTACCCTTTGAAGCTATACCATTTTCCTTTGTTTTTTCATACCTTCTATTTGGATTTTGAGCTCCTGGCAGCCATCATTCCTTTGGGGCAAGAGGAGGCCTTGTGTAAGCAAATAGAGGAGACCGGCATTATCATCTATCATTATTCAATAATATAGACGTCTAACAAAGAACAAACAAAATGCAACTAAGCGAAACCTAGATGTAAGTAAACGAAACAGAGCAGGGACTCGAGTGAAGATATCTGCTTTCATAATCAAGATGTGATTTTTAGATTGTAATCAAATGGAATACACGTTATGGTTCGAAAACCCCCATGAATAGCGGTAGGCTGCTGTCGAGTTTTTGAGCCGACGTTGAAATTTAATGTTTTTATACATTGACTGTGCTTGGAGTATATCAAGATAATGGCGTCTAGTATGAGTTGAATTCAATGTCGAAGGGTGTCAACAAGGATTGTGCCAAAATATATTAACTGTTTACGCAAGGACTGCGAATACAGCATACAGGCATAGTTTTGTGACATTCATTTCTTATTGGATACACCAATGACAAGGAAATTGAAGTGATAGCCAGTTGTATCTTGAGCTTTTCTTGAACAGAAACTATAATATCTGCAGCGAGAATACGTAATTATTATCACATCAACTATTTCATCTACATTTCAAATAAGTCGTCACTATAAAGGTAAGTTGTTTGTTTAAATTCTTTTATTTAAAAGTTATATCTTTTGTGTTAAGCCTTACACCGAAAGGTACAAAAGGTAAATTGATCAAGAAAGAAAGAAAGATCTTTTGTGTTAAAATTTTATTTGACAATAATCATTGAACACCGCTAACTGCGATGTTGCATTTTGTAAATGACAAGCTTGCTCTTTTTATGGTTTAGGCTTGGTAAATTTAAACAGCATGACTTGTGCGTGAAGCTTATCAATTGGTTTACTAATTCAAGGTAAGTTAATAATGATAATAATGATAATAATAATAATAATAATAATAATAATAATAATAATAATAATAATAATAATAATAAT